>MU159803.1:64556-101470 GCA_015888305.1 Antheraea pernyi | reverse complement strand
TCTGGGTTGATTTTAGGGCGCATTCGCCTATCGTCCTGTGGGATATCGTCGTCCTCTCTTAGCCGTCTGACGGCTCTGCCTAGAGGACTTTTTTCATAAGCTTGCCGGGAGATTTCGGGCAGGATTAACATACCCTGCGACGCGAGTTCGAGAGCTCTTCGGTCCTGTGTCGACAGGGGTTTGTTTTCTACGGCTGCATCTCTCACTCTCAGAGCGAGAGCGCACCAACGGATCATCGTTGATGATAGAGCCCTTTCTTTAATGAGTTCGGCTATTTTGTTTAAGTCGCTCATGTAAACCTCGTCTGGCATGAGTATTTCGGCCGCCTGTGCGGCGCTCGTCGCGGCGGTCGGTATGCTCGTCGCGGGCGAGGGGATGACGAAGATTGGCTCGTCGTCTGGGGAATCTGGTTGCGGGCGATGCTCGCTACAGGGAGATCCGGTTATGGGTGCTGGGGTCGTCGTTTGAGAGGTTACAGTGTCCTTTTTCGAGGTCTGGGTCGTCGTTCGGGAGAGATCGGTGTCCGGGTTCGATTGCTGAGGTTTCGTTTGGCCCTGAAAAGGACCTTTGGTATACGTGCAGCCAGGGCTACGCTCCATGGCTGGACGGGGTGTCGTGGATGTTACACACCGCGGTGCAGTCCTGGGTGTTTCATCACACGGCATTCACAACACTTGGGATTTCACTGATGTCAATAGTCACAAAAAAGTCACTTTCGCGGCTATTGCAATCGAGGGAGCGCGTACCGGACTCGTGCACTCGCGATCGCGGCGTGGGCGGTCCTGACCGAACGAAACGCAACAATGCATGCTTATATATATGCAATATTACTTCACGTCGGTTTTCTGTGAGAGGATGGTATTATTACACTGGGCGAGCCGATACAGTGACACAAAATCTTATATCACTGCGACAACATTACTCATGTCACCTCCACACACGTGCACGCATACCGCTTACACATGCAAGTGGGTTTTATATTTTTTCCCTTATCAAACTGAAATAGTTTTGAATATTATCCGATACGAAATATATATAAGAGTTGTTGAGGTATGTATGCTTTGTACACATATATATGTATGAATAGTTAGCTTAGCTTAGGTTAGCTCAGATAGGTCGCGAATTGCTTGTATCAGGCAACAGCCAAAGCCGAGGTGTGCCGTGCACCCTTGAGCTAGTTTCAAAATAAAATCGGCTGAGTGCCTTAAGCGCTCGCCTTAGTAGTCCGGTGAAGCTGTTAAGACCTTGCTTGGTCAATAGCGTAGTCAGTTCGAAAAAAAAAACTGATTCCGGACTGACTGACTGCTGAGACCACAAAATAGTAATTATATTTGATAATAATAATAATTTGTTGTTTTCATAATTTCCGCACTTGCAGGTTCACTATGATAATTTATGTTGAGCCTTTTATAACAATAGTTAGCTTATACGAATATTAATGTAATGTGTCTATATTAACTCGGTTATTACAGCATATAAATGTAGCGTATAAAGCTTCCTTCATAGATGAAATATATGCTATAACATAAATATAAACCTCCACAAGGGGTTAGCGGTATTATTATATTGAAAGCGTTAATGAAAATATTTTATGAAGGAGGCCCTAAACGGTCGGGTTATGCTGAGCTAGATTTTATGGACTTGATCGTATAAACTGATCTAAGCTTGGAATAAGGCTCGTTTATTATAAGACTATTTATAGAAGATTTTATATGTTAATAAAATAGTTCAGTAACTTTTTCTACACAGTTTATTCTAGATTTTTCTATATTTTTTCTTATTTTAATTTTTTTTTCTTACATACGACGTCTTGGTGGTATTTATTTATCTATTTCTCATTCTTTTTATTACCTTTATATTTACTAATCTAAAATAGTTATACTTTGTTCGCAAGAAAACCCTAATAATAATGTTTTAGAATGTTAAAATAGATAACATCTTTATTTTCAGTATGAATAAGATTTAATAACTTCAACGCGACCGTCGAAGAATAGAACAGCAAAAGTAACCTAGCAATCTGCGACCGCATTTATATTATCATAGTATGAATAAGTTTAAGCACTATATCTGGCGTTTATGCTTCTTCCACTAGTGTCGTCAGTACGATAATCGATAAAAATGCTTTAACATAATTTAAAAAAGATAAAAAAAAGCGTTTGGTATCAATGAATTCATTTTCCACGATCGTCCGTCAATCTTTTCTCATATAACCAGTTCAGTACTGCCACACCTCAGTTCTCCTTCCAGAAGTTACCTCGAACAATCAATCATAATCATATTTCAATTTTCAATGTAATGATCAAAATATCTCCAATACCTATTTATTTCAATTAGGAATTAATTGAACTCAAAATATTACTTTAACGTACCAATTATACTAACGAGGTATTATTACCCGTAATTATAATATTACATTACATACATTACTTACATAGAGTTAAGTATGTTAAAAGACGTTACATTAATAAAGCTACACAATATAAACATTTCCCAATTTTCGACAGAATTTTAAATGAATAATGTATATAAATTAGTAATTATATAATTTCCTCAACGTGACCTAGACTTTAACAAGGATTAATAAATCGTTATTGAGATTTATATAATTAATTTGTTGTATAAAATTATTATTTTTTAACGTGTGTTCTTTTAAAGTGTACAATGAAATCTTCATAATGTAAAATAGATTTAGCGGAAACCTATAAATTAAAAAAATAGGTTAAAATTAGTTTATTTATTAAAAAAAAAAAAAGAAGTTATTTAAGAGTCGGCAACTCGCATGTAACACTTCTGTTGTTACAAGCGCCCATAGGCTGCGGTATTCACTTTACATCAGGCGACCCGCGAGCTTGTTTGCTACGGGCGTGGTATAAATTTTTTTTTACAATAAACGGTTAAGGTAAACAGTTGTAACTATAATAAGAAATTCATTAAAGGAAAAAAAAAACATAAAAATGTATCTTCCGTTTGATATGATGAATAAAACATTTTTGATGTAAAAAAGTAACATTTTTATTTATTTATCACATTATCAAAGATGTATTTATAATTAGAAAGAAATCTGTCCTCTAAATTATCGATATTACAATTTCTTACATCAAGCCAATAATTGAGACCATTGTTTCATTAGACTTGAGCATTTAATTAAATCACTACGTAACACAAATGCTTTTAGTAGAGTGTTTTATTCCATTTTATCTTAGCAAATGCTTTTTATATACACAATTCCTATAATTGCCATACACTAAAGTAAAACTTGCAATAATTACAGACTCTATATATAAGTAAACTGTGGTAAAACGGTTAGGAACATCTCCCTCCTCTCTGTTTTTCAGCCGATTGTCTTCATTCTTTTTTATTCATGTATTGACGAGCTTTATCAATAAAAAACGTTTTTTTTTTCTCTATGTTCGAAGTTTGACGACTAGACGTGCACTCGTAGTGATAAAATTTTACACGAGGTTTATTAAACTGATGTAGTATATTTATAATATTGGTAGTAGAGAGTTTATAGAAACTAAATAATAAAATCATTTGAGTTAGACAAACTAGACAATTAGGCATTTCTGGAACTTTCTTCAAAATAGGTATTTAATATTCTTCAAAATAGGTAATTAACCGCAAATGACCAGTCACAGTTCAGTCGAGGTCAGTTTTAATTGGGGCGGATACGAAGCGACAATTGCAAACCATCTGCGAGAGTATTGCGACCGCAAGCATTGTGGGATCTCTGATTTGGACAACGTTGCACTGTTTATTGATGTAAACACCAATAAACAGTTATCGGTGTCTATACAGTGTTATTAATTTTACACCCGAATAATAAACTATATTATTACAATGGACGGCATTTATAGTTACCCGTGGGCGTAATAATTTAAGACTTATGTTAATACTTTGATAACTATTTAGAATATAAAGTTATTTTAAAGCCTTTATACACAAATTAGTGTGATGATAAACAAAGTTTTTAGTTATATCTAACTAGCGAGCCTGGCGGATGTTGACCTGCCCAGATAATAAAAAAAATCTTGAAATATACTTCTTATATCTTCTTCTTCTATCTTCTTATATATCTTATATACTTTCCCCATGAATCACTTTATTTTCTGTCGAAAACCGCATGAAAATCAGCTCTGTAGTTTTTGAATTTATTGCGAACAGACAGACAAACTTGGCAGATGACTTTGTTTTATAATAAGTTGTGATAATTATCCATAACGTTGTATTCATAAATGATCATAGGTGTAATATATGAGTTAAGTTTTGTATCTGACATAATATAATGAAGTCACTTTGAATTCAATTACTGCAATTAATTAATATTTCTATTCTGTACGTAAATGTGGATGTTCGTAGAAATAATCCATAAGGGGCCTATCGAGGATTTACCTCGGTGCTCACTGTCATACTCCTCAGAACCGCAGGATTAATTATAAACTTGTGTGTCAAAGAGAACTTGAAGCGACGATAATTGAAGTTATACTCACAGACCACAGTATATCATTAATACTTCAAAGTTTACGCTGTCACTGTTGAAAAGATCTAAAATATCTTCCTGATATTTTTTACTATGGCATTAAAAAATTATGCGGTTAAATAACTATGAATTCTAAACACATACGTGTTAAGCCTGTGGTTCGAAAATTTTATTGTATTTTAGTTACCTACAAGTAATAAATAATGTTAATAATGTTAATATTTCAGGCAACTGGCAGTTGACATATTTTATGGTTTACAAACTAATTAACCTGTCATGAAGACACGGGAACCGTAACTAATTCTCACCTTTGTTGTTGTAGGTAATATAGTAGCAGAAATGACGAGGTAAGTTTAAAACCAAATCATTATTACCTTCTCTTTATCTTGAAACGTACTATTTAGTAGGTACTTTGATCATATGTTTAGAGCTTGTGAACTTACGAGGTAAACGAAAAAACATAGTACTAAGAGAAAGTCGTTTTCCAATGATTAAGTATGTACGTATTCGAAGTTCGATGATTGGAACATTTTTATTTCATACACATTGAAATACTTTATATAATATATATTACATTTAAAATTAAATTAATAACGCTATCGAGTAGCCATGGAAGAAAACATAGTTGAAAACCTATATATTTAAGAAATTATCCTAATCCCAACTAATATTCTAAGTGCGAATGTGAGGTTGTTTGTCTGTTACGCCTTCACGTCGTAGTTACTCAACCGATCATAATCCTATTTAGCATACACGTGTTCAGGGGCACGGAAAAGGGCACAACAACAAAAATTAGTGTTTCCGAGGGATCGGTCAAATTTATATTAACGTGAATGAAACCACTGGAAAGACCTATTCTATTTATTATAAAAGCTATTTATGGACAAAATAATTATCATTGTTTTCACCGCTATGCATTTTAAATCGTTAATACTTCAACTGCTGATGTTGTATTATATAATAATAAGGCCTTTATTCTGAACTATACGGGCTGAATGGTTAGACAGTAGCAACTTTTATGCAAGATCTTCTGCACTCTATTCTCGTTCTAAATCAATAAAAAAAAATAGATGCTTAATATTTGACTTAATTATTGAGTAAATACAAAAATCATACACAATCATCAACGCGTCTATATTAAAGCACAGTGTCAATCACTGTCGGGTGATTTCACTTTCACTTGAAAGTGAACGCGGAAACGTCAGGAACAAAAAAAGTCTTTATTGTCAGTTTTATTATCGAAAGTTATTCACTCCGGGTCGCCCATTGTAGCTTTCGGCGCTGGTTATTGCACCTAGGTTTATTACGATTGTGTTTATACTTTTGGATGTCTTAGAATAAACTTTAACTTGAGTTTTCTTGGTTGTTTATTAGTATTTGTTGTGATATTATTCTTTTATATGTTAAGTGTGACAATAAAGTGTCATATTCTAGAATACTGCAAGTGGTTTCACCTGGTATATTAAACATAAGTAGGGACTGTGTTTCAATTTTATAATATGGTCCATAGTCCAACGTGCCTCTTGACCTTTGCCTACCATAAATCATATGATCTATACCCCTAACATATTCCACTGGATTTTGTCCTACTCATTTCCAATGATATCCAGCTATGAGCTTTAGGTCATCTTCCCATTTTTTTTAAATCGTAGGACAGCAAAATGACCCCACAATGCCTGGTGGTAAGCACAGTACAATCCAAAAACAATGGCGACAACCGAGAGAGAATCTATCCATCGCCAGTCGCCACTGTCATGCCGGCCTGCGAAAAGCTAGATATGCATAGGCTGATCCCGAAACGCGACTCGCAGAAGCGAATCACTATGTCGGGCTTTTTCGCCGTAGACATGGTGGTTGCGACCCAGTCAGGCTGTAAAACCCTACCACCCAGCTTTCGCCATTACCTCGTTCGTTATTCAGCAGGGTGCACCACGTGCAGGTGAGGTTGGCTTGGGTGTCTTAGTTGACGTCCACTACTTCGTTTTCTATTTCTTTAAAACCAATGTGTAACAATTTTTTTCCATTTGACTAGAGGATCTCGGATTAGTCTGTCTTCATTTTTGTAGAGTCAAACGATGCTGTAATTTTTTAACTTTAAAGTTACAAAATAGATTTGTTTTTTTTATAAGTATTCTAAAATATCCAGAAATTAATGTAGCATAATTTACATAAATAAAAAGTGAAGTTATAAATTTAGAATTGTAATATTTAAAACATTAGTATCGAATTTATTAAATTTCTAAAGTAACTAGGTTATGAGTAAATATAATTTACATTTATTATATCTCTTACCTGGTAGCGCAGTGTTAGCAAGCCCAACTACCTATTACTCTCGATCTAGATATCGAATCGATTACAATAAACTATGGTAACTCGATTCTTTTTTTCTTTTAAATACTTAAAATGAGCCGGATCCTTCAGTAAAGGAAATCGTCTGAACTTAACATGGTGTTTCAAGTAAAAAACGTCACATGTTTTGTACTTACATGCTTAAGTAATTTGGCCTAAAAACACTGAAAGTATAACAAGCTATTAACTTCTCGTATATATAGAGAATTAGCTGACCCGGCCACACGTTGCCGTAGCTCAGTTATTGATATTTTATATGTTACATTTAAATTATGATAAAGTATTTTATATTTTTGTGACTTAAATATAAAAGTTAGACATATGCTGTCGCTGACTTTTTTTTGGCATTATCAAGGTCTACCACTTTTCGCTAGACTCAATCATATATCTCTCATCATTAAGACACCGTTTGTAAGAAACATTTTCGTTCGACCGTTTTTTCTCCGACTTACTTTGCAAATCCGACTACCACTAAAAAGTCTTTTCATTTTTCAGGTTGATATATAGCATATGACACTCACTAATCACGTGGCTTTCTATTGGTAAAATTATTTTAAAATCGGTTTAGTTGATCCTGATATTACCCCCTACAACCTCACAAACTTTACCTCTTTATAATATTAGTATAGATAAAGTTCCTTTGAGGCTCAACCACATCAAAACTACTTAACGTAACATCATATAACTTTTCGATGTGGAATGTTTCGTAGATGATTCGAGGCTTGATTGATTCGACACCCCTTACACCCTCTTAAATGGACTTAATAAATGCAGATGATTTTATTAATCACTGTTTTTTTACATAAGGTTCCACGCGGGCGAAGTCGCGGGTACAGCTAGTTATGAATAAAACATAAAAGTCAACTACATGACAAACTAAGATTCCACTAACACTCATAGTTATATTTAGGTAGTACAGTCAAGTCGCATTAGGAAGTGAAATAAAACAACAATGTTATCGCCAATCTGGCGTCGAGTTCTTTTATTTCATTGATCTCGTTTGCATATCTAGATATAATTACTTAGATACTACTTACATATAAATATATTGGCATTGATATATTAAACATTTATAAACATCGTATTATTAAAGATTAATTTAAAATACAGTGAAGTTTCGTGAAATTACCTATGAGCAAGATAGTTTGATTTTAACATTAAATTTAAATTTATAGTTAAATTCGAAATGTCAGTAAGTCGAATCTTATTTTACAAATCAGCACGGCTTTAGCTATTGAAAATTATTAAATAAATTCAGCATTATGGTTACATAAAGATTTAAAAAATTGGTTGTTTTTAAAGTCGGTTTACGGACGATAATTTTAGGTGATAACGTGATAAGAAAAGGCGCATCGGCCGATGAAGTGGAAGAGAGATAGATGACGCATCAAGCCGAACGCTTAGGTCGATCGCTCCTCTCTATCGCTTGATCCGCGCTCTCGCTTGCACGCTCGTCTCAGGCGGAACGTGACAATGAGTATTATTTTTCGTGCGTGCAGCCGGTGTTCACGTCAAAAACAATAAACGTCCTGTATAGGGCGGCGAAAGATACTACCGAATGAGGCAAAACCCTGACACGGTTTCTCAGTGCCAGATGACGTGAGAAGAAAGTAGAGAGAGGGAAACTAATAAGTCAACATTACATTAATATCCCTTAATTAATTTGAAAAAATATACATGAAATCTTTTGTTAAATTCAATACCATAATATCTCGTGAGAAATATTTAAAAATACCTGCCATTTAATAAGCGAATGTTAAAATTTATTTTATAAACATATTTTGTTTCACAGAAAGTTAGCAAAAATCAAACGACTTATTTCTATTTTTATACATTTATAAAATTTTAAGTTGTAGATTAAACAATTTGTGAATTGAGTAATAATATAGGAATGAATTTAAAATAACTGTAAATCGATTTGGAATAGATATGTGCGTTTAAATCCGTAAGTATTTATTTATTTAAGTACTATAGATTATTTTACTAACTCTATAATGTCTTTGATAATTCTAAACAAAATTGATATCATTCTCTGTGACGGGAATATTGAATAAAATTTCAAAGTAATCCGTTTATGGACAAAGTTGATTACGTTGTGTTTCTTATTATAGCACTTTGATATGCTGATTCCGGATAGTCGGATGTCATACAAAACTGACACCCGGAAAAAAGCAAAAATTGTTTACCATTTCAATTAAATATAAGCAAAAGTGATCTAATAATTTTGTCACTTTGTAAATGAGAATATACTGTGTCTAATAACTTTCCGACGAGTTACGTAAAACCTCCTTTTATGATTCAATCCGAATGTCCCGTAATCGTAAAAAGGTTTCATTTCAATAATACTTTAAGTGACATACAAATTACAGTAAGCCCTGAGGAACCGTCAGAAACAGTCACTCTGTCGGTGGGATTGGTAACAATGTAAGACATTTAGATTGATATAGATTTTTATATCCAATACCACAAATCATATTAGATCTAAAATAAATATAACGTTAATTTAGTATATAATCATATTTAAATTGAATTATAAAAAAATATTACAGAAAATTATATCCTTTGATGAATCAAAAATCTGTCACAAATGCTTAACAGGTCTAACAGGTTTGACTTTTACAATTAAGTAAAATAACTTTTCCAAAACGTTCATTGTCTTGGAACAAGCCACCAATTTTGAAATAAGAAATTCGCTATAACGTTAAGAAAGCAATTTCCGAGGTTTCAAATATTTTCCTCTTTTTTGGATAAAAGGATAAAAATAAACATTTATTCATGAGGCAAGTTTTGCATTATAATGTCGTGGAGTTGTGCGAATTTTGGCCGTGTCGGATTAATTAGTGAGGGGATGCCATTGTTTAACCTGTTCCATCGGTGTTGCCAGCGCCGAGTTCCAGTGCTGAAGGGCACGGCCCCTGGCAAACATGTATGAACCCAATACAAATTTGCCCAGAAGACGGTCTGTGGAACAAAACAAGATATTGCTATACGATCAAATAGTTACTATGTAATATTGGTACTTCTTTCAAAATAATTTTTGTTTTTTTTTTTCAATTACATAGGTAATTTTTCAAACCTGACCGGTACTTCTACGCATTAGTACGTTCAAAAAAACAAATCTCTCGAGCTTTATAATATTAATATAGATTTATAATTAAAATTATTCATGAATTTCGTTAATAAATTAAAAATCAAAATGTTTTTCTTTCATAATTAAGTCCTTAAAAATATTCTAATATCACAAATAAAAAATGTAATAGCTGTTATAAATCTCCTGTAATATTTATGGCAGAGATATTTATTACTTAGAAATGTTAAAGTTGAATTTCTTCAAGCAGTTTTAGTACTGGATTGATTAATCACCCGAATATTTCCCCTTATAAAATGTAAATTTCGCGCTTTCCGCATCGTTAGTGGAACGCCACTTATTGAGTGACGTATTACTTTGTGTAATGTAAGAAAACATTATTAATTAATTAGAATACAGATTAGAACAATAAACAAACTAGTAATCATGTCTGAATATATTACTATATCAAAAATTATGTTGTATAAATTACTAGCTGTGTTAGAAACTCGAGTTATTTTTTTGTCACGCTTTTATTAGCTTCACCTGTATGTATGTATGTAACCGACCCCTTTGAGCTCGATTTTGTCCTACTTTGAACGATCAGATTTAATTCAAACTTTGCACACCTGTCACAAAGGTCGATGACAATACAATAATCCGAAAAAAAAGTTTAAAAAAAATTAACTAAAAAATAGTTTAAAAAAACTAAAAAAACACGCTTTCATAAAAAAATGGCATAAAAAACAGAAAATAAAGTTTAATAATTTTGTTTTAAGAATAGTGTAAATTAGAAATAAATGTATATTTTTGTAAAAAGTGACAAAAAAATGATAATGACCTCCAGATATCAGTATTTTTATCATTTTTTTTGTCACTTTTTACAAAAATATACATTTATTTCTAATTTACACTATTCTTAATCCAAAATTAAATTTTATTAGTATTTTATATTACTGCCAACGCAATTAGATAAGCTTTTTACTAAAGAGTTTTTATAAAATGCGACTGTTATTTAGAGAGCTGACCATGCGACTGAACTAAGAAGCACAATATCTCGAGATATTATGAATTCAAGTCGCACACTTCTCGATTTTACTCAGACTGTCAACCCGCCCCAGGTTCCAGATACCCTGTGACACGTTCGTTCTCGTTTAGTGCACTTACTGACCTTTATTTTGTACGGTTATTTCTCCGCACGTAAGGGTCGTAACGACATGCTAACGTTTCTGAATAAATAAGTTATAAAACACAAAAATAGTTTTTCAGATCTGACTATCAGTTCTAGTGACTAGCGCATTAAATAAGTAAAACAAAAACAATATCTGAAACTTAATTTTATTAGTACTGAGTTTTTTTCACATATTGTTATTGATTTTTTTAAATTAAATTTTCTTAGTTTGATTTTATAGACATGTACCTACTTACTTACATACTTTAATATCGACACAGCGATAGTAATCAAGTACTAAGCGAAAATAGGTTATGCGTTTACATTAAACATCTTCAATATGCCAGAACTGTATGTGTAGAGAAATTGATGAACCGTGTCGCCTCGTATGCATTCGACTTTTTTTTGCAAGAATATTATGAAGCTATATAACATTTTTCTTATAAGCTATTCCGAAATTTTTGGAATTTAATTAGATTTTTCGACAAATCGATTTAATCCATTTTGAAGGAAAACATTGTTTCTATTTGTTACATATTGCTACTTTCAGGACTTTATTACTCTCCGACTATTATTTAGAAATTATTATTCCAGAGCCATTTTACTATGGTAAAATATGCAGGTCTTTGAAGTAGGTCCGTTATTGTTTGTTCTTACAGATTGCGTTAAAAAAATACATCTCTAGTTTGCTTTTCATATGAATAAAGTAATATTACGTAATTGCGAAACTTGTTGATTGATTTAATATGTGCAACAATCATTGAGAATTGATTGTTGATGACCGATTAATGAAAACCATTATGTTTATCTATAATAGCATCTACATTTCGAATCGCAGCCAAAGTTTTAAGAATTTTATAATTACTGCTAAGTCAGTATTGTAAATGTTAAATTAAGAAGACTATAGGACTGATATATTCCATATGGAACTTTGTTCGTTCAAGTGTTTAATAAAGTTAAAAAAGTAATCACAATTTATGGATCATTATTAATATACGTTTATTGTATGTCATCCCTATTATGAAAAAGTTACATTTCAAAATAATTTCAAAAGAAGTTACCATCTAATTCAGAATGAGACCTCTTGAAGCAAAACATTATAATGAGCGATTTAGAACTCACCTTTCGCGTACAACGAATGCGGCTGTAAGGCTTGTATCGTAACGCTGGTAGTATGGAGTTCATCAGCACGTAGCCTGAAATGGAAACATTCGGAGACCAGTGCGCTGCCATCTTCTGGTACCTCTACAGCAGCAGTACGCCTTGCCCTCACTCCGCGACATGCGCGTTCTTGTGTTACACGTACCACAAGCTCGCGCTTCGATGAACTTGGATCCAGCTTTATTGAGAAAAACTATTTTTTAATTTAATGAAGAACTTTTTGACATGGTGCCCTCATCGACGTTCCAAATTCGCACCTCCCGATGCTGTCTGGTGGCTCATCCACACACTCTAAAACCTAACCTTTGCAACTACCGTAAGCTTCTCCAGAACCATCATTATGCTTACGTTGCCGTTGTGGAATGGGTTACCCGGTATGTTATTCCCCCAGAGTTATGATATGGGTCTCTTTAAAAAGGGATTGAAACACGTTTGGTATTGCAGGTATCCATAGGCGATGGTAATCATTTACCATTAGATGGGCCGTCTGCCTGTTTGCTGCCTTTTAGCATAAAAAAAAGAATAGGCATTGTATACCATTTTTTTATAACCAACCGTAAAGAACAACGTAATTTTCTACGGCTAAAGAATAAGACAGATCACTTTACGTGGTGCTAATTACACTCATCAACAACAATGTTCGCACTTTGCAGAAGAAATTAATTTAGTAGTATACTTTCACTCTCGAACCTTGCCCAAAATCTATTGCTATTTTTAATAGACGCAAGACGTAAGCCATTTGTGGTATTGATAGAACCAATACAGGTTTGAGTGTTAAATTGCGACTACTATAAATCTCAGTTCACTAAAATGAATATCATTTTTATTGGCTCCGAACTTTAGTAGAGGAAGCGAAATATATAAAAAAGGGCGAAGAAATAACATAGGCCTGAAATTAGAGAAACAGATTACTGGTTCATGGTTTACAATCCGCAAGGCAAAAAACTTTTTTTAAACGATTAGTTTTGCCCTTTCAATGTTGAAATTGTGTTCAATTCACTAATAGTTGTGTTGAGAATTGTAGCTATCTAGATTAATTTGTAGTAAAAGTTGTATTGGAGCTTTGCCGTGTTATCCTAGTTATAAGATTCTTGTTTCATAGAAGACACGATTTAGCTTATAATCTGAGACATGACCTCGTTTCTAGCAAAGATACCTATTATTAAAGTAATAAACTTCAACGCTTTTTAGGGTCGACTGAGTACGAAAACTGTTAACTCCTACGTAATCCTAATATAGGTTACGTAAAGGCACAATTATTTTTATCTTAACTATCTATTAGTTATAATAAAGTAAGCGAATTAGAATTCACATAAAAGATCAGTTACATTAATTCCGTTCTTTGAGTGATCGCTTGCTTGTTACATCTTCTTCAGATAATATTTGAATTTGTAGATACTAATAAAGGAATTAACATAATTTATCACGATATGTTTCCATCATGAAAAAATACATAAAATAGAGTATTTAAAGGAAATATTTTACAGTTTGATTTAGTGCCTATATAGCAATATTTAATTTAAGCTTTAGGTGATATTAAGAAGTATGTTTGATTTCTGTGTATACCTTACTACCTATTTAATTCATTTAAGAAATAAATTGTTCTTAAAAAAAACTATATAAATAACCTACTCGAGAAAGTTAAAATTACTATATTGAATTGTTTGAATATAATTGAGAATCATTCTATTATAAAGGAGAAAACGAGAACCTATTTCGTTTTAAAAATAAAATTCAAACTCGACGTTACCTAAAAGAGGAGTTTTCAGTATATTCTAAAACCATTTCAAAGGTTTCAAAGCATCGTTTCAAATGCAAATCTGTATACACAAGCTTTATCCTCTATATTTATAGTCTTACGGTCGTATTTGATATTATTTTTAATGTAGAGCTCTTCAGGTTTTCAATTCACGTTAATTTATTATGTAAATCGAATAACGCTTTTAAAGCAAGTCAATGTTAAAATATTACGAAATGATAACTTGAGTCTGTTCTATTTTGTTTTGAGATAGCTTTATTAGAATACTAGATGACCCGTGCCCACTTCGTTGGGCGGTAAACGTTTTTACTTTATTTAGCTATACAAGTTTTCTCTAGTACTCAATCATATATCTCTCATCGTTAAGGCAGCGTTCGTAAGAAACATTTTCGTACGACTAGTAGTCCGGTGAATGTAAAGACCTTGCCAGGTCAATAGCGTAGAATTTTCGAGAAAAATAAAGTTTTCGTACGACCGTTTTTTCTCCGACTTTTTTTTGCAAATCCGACTACCACAAAAAAGTTATTTCATTTTTCTGGTTAAAATATAGACTATAACACTTACAAATAACGTCGTTTTCTACTGGTAAAATCATTTTTCTTATCGGTTTAGTAGACCCATATATTACCCCCTACAACATCACAAACTCACAAACCTTACCATTTTATAATATTAGTATAGATTTTTAGTATATTGGTTTATATCGATGCTTGTAACGAAGAACATGCAGATGCGTGTTTGAACATAAAAAAGTGTGTTATTTATATTTATTCATATTTTGAATTGCTTACATGATAAGCGTAAAAGCTATTGTATGTAATTGTTTGCCTATATAATATGTTGAGATTGCTAGGAACAAAATCTAATCCTAGGTAACATTCTGATAAGGTTCTTTCTATCTCTTCATTTCATATAGACAGTTAATAAAACTGGAGTTGTGATACAATCTGTGTATTATACGAAGTAATAGCAAGGGAGTCATTCGTAGACTACGGGGACTACGGATTCATTCCTGCCTTCCTTGCATTTAAAACCGTTTTAAATCCAGAAATACATTTTTTTAATAATCTAAGCTATGGAAATTTATTTTGTGATCATTGCCAAGATTACATTGATGACAGATAATTCATAGAAATTGCTGTGAATCATAGTTTGAATAAAATTGGTGTTTTAATTGTTGACTCTCATTTTGTCTTAATACTTATTTGATATACTACCACATCACTTTAAAAGTCAAAACAGTAATGATCACTTAAATATATTAATAACATACCTTAAGTCCTCGGGCCTCAATAACAGTAACAGTAAGTCGATGAAGATTTTCATTGTACAGAAGTGACACTAGAACTTCTCCTAAGTCCGATGTTGGTTCCTGAACGTCCTGTGAAATAAAAAGTCGATTTAGAATTGAAGCATATCTTTAAATCTAAGTATTCAAATTTATTCATACCCCTACGATCACTTTCGATACTTAAAAAGAAAATTAATGTAAGAAAATAAATAAATTTTCGTCCATTGAATATAAATGATCTTTCCATATTTATATTCTGACTGGGTCCTCTTAATTTTTCATTAAAATCAATATTTATTTACAGTGTTCATATATTAGTCGAATATTTTCTCTTTACTTACCTTTTCGATATCGAGTTTATACAACTGCGGTTCCTCATCAGGTGCAACTCCTTCGAGCTCAGTCAACGGTAGTACTATGTGACCAATTAATTGCTTTCCTTTACCCACTCGTCCTACATCCACAACTGATAATTTGAGCGTGAGGCCGTCAATCTTACCTGGCGGTATCTACAATAGAGTATGCTTGAATTTAGTAATTAGACTAGAAGTATTTCACCCTGTTGAAACAAATAAATAAAGAATCAGTTAGCCCTGTGGGAATGCAATACAATGATATTTGAAAACTAGATTGTCTCGAACATTACCGAATCTTTCGAGTAATGACTTCAGGCTTCGGGAGTCTTCCATCCTGCTTTAATGAAAGGTATATAAAGTGCGATGGGGTGCGTCCGAAAAGAGTTCTTTTCTAGACGTCGAAGAGAAGCAAGAAAGCAATCTTCAGAGGGAACTACGGCATCATAATTGTTATAACATTTACAGAGTGCGCCTGTAGTGCTATAGTGTGTCTACTTGATGTTTTGTCGGTACACGTATATAACAAATTGATATTGATGTAAATACCACATTGTTTTCATATAATAGTTAATAAGGTTAAAATTCATATACAGGGACCAGAAAGTACAAGTTATCACAAAGATTTAGAGTTGTAATTTGTATACCATTTGAATTCAAGGCGCTGGGCGTTTTAACATTTTATTAATACGTAGAGCTATTACAATAAATCAAGCGCGTGAGAATTCTAGAATAAAATAAGTAATAATGCACATTGTGAGATGTAATATGAGAAAATGAATAATCAGATTTACACATCAAAACATGATATTTGAACAGCGCCAAGAAAAATATATTTAAAAGTCAGTGTTAATTTTTTTATACGTAACATTTTATTTTTATGTAATGGGTTATATGTTGCACCAGTTCCTGCCTTCATACGGATTTTGTCTGCTAATAAGTCTTATTAAAATACACCCATTTTTCATAATAATACTCAACTAAATTGATTTATCTTTCGTCAGCGGCAGCGACAACGCAATAATTTTATTGACTTATCGTTTTTATTTCGCTTTATCTTCTAACCAACTCCATCAGTTAACATGATGTAAAAAGTAAACTTTTTCCCCATTAAATTTCCATTTTGATTTAGCTACTTGTTATAATATACCTTTCTAACAGTGAAAGCACTTTCAAAATTGGTTCAGTAGTACCGGAAATTACCCTTAACATCCAAACCCACAAACTTTACCTCTTTATAGTATCAGTATAGACTAAAATGTTATTTAGATAAGAATATGTAAAGTAAATAAAAGATAAAGTTTTAAAAGTAAATACAAAAAGAAGTTTAAGATATCTGTTGCGTTTCCAAGAGGCTAATTGTAATAAATAGGTACACCCTTTCCAAGAATACGAATAAACAGAACAATTTATGTACTCGAGTTTGTATCGGTACTTGTAACAAAAGGCGTGAGGTTTTAACAGAAAGAATATCGTCGAACGAATTTACCGGAAAATTTCTTGGCACGCCACAAATAAAATTACCATATCTTGAACTTCGTAAAATGCTCGTGAAATTCTTTTAATTCTATGATGAAATTTTAACTCACTTGATACACAAAGCTTTCATCAAAGAATGGATTACAAGTTTTCTTTTTTTGTTTCGTTTGCAGGACACGCCTTTCATCTGGCATCAGTTGGATCCTGAAAAAAAAATCTCTATTAGAAATGTCTTAAAAAAAATTGCTGTCTTTAACTCTTATTTGACATTCGATCTGAGTACTATTTGTTGAAATCTCACCAAAATTAAGTCTTACATTGATTGTACGTACGTTTAACAAAATCGGTTTAAAAATGTGATGGTTTGCTTGTTATGGTATAAGTATAAAAATGGTTTAAGTGTGTCCTCTTTACTTAGTAGTTAGTATTGATAAGTAACTTGACTTATAATGACTAGTTCTTTATGGGAAACAACAAAATTGTACTTGAAAAAAAAGGGGGAAGGTTGGTAAACGCAACTTGTTTTGAGAAAATAGTTTCTATTCTTCCACTGGAACTAAATGTTTTATCCAGATTCATTATGGGTTCTACTATATTTTCGTTGTAATTTTATCCTCCTCCTTTCCTCCCTTGTCCTTTTATTTCTCTTTCTGTTTCAATTTCCTTCTTTTTGTATTATCATGTAAAATTTTTAAATATGTAAAATAGTTTAATATTTAATTTTATTAATATTTGATTTATTGTTGGAGTATGCCCTGG
This sequence comes from Antheraea pernyi, assembly GCA_015888305.1. Taxonomy (NCBI): domain Eukaryota; kingdom Metazoa; phylum Arthropoda; class Insecta; order Lepidoptera; family Saturniidae; genus Antheraea; species Antheraea pernyi. The sequence continues at coordinate 83,601 of MU159803.1, read as the reverse complement.
TTGTCTCTAAATATGACTACATGTATAATGTATCACAATAGTCCTACTTTTTATATATTTCCTAGGGTATTGTCATGTTGACGATCCTAAAATAAATAAATAAATCCTTGCTAATAACCCCCATAATCTTGTCTAATTTGTTGGTCAATTTCAAATCATCTCATCTGTAAGCTTTGTTATTTTATTTTCTCTAAATATATTTTTGTAATTAAATTAGTGACAAGAACAGCATTCATTCAAATATTGGTGTAATGTAATAGAATAATAGTTTATGTATTGACTTCCGTCCGTGGCATATTGTTTTGGGCTTCTTGTCAACGATTCTTCTCATTGAGCGTTATCTATCGGTGTAAGAGAATAGAAAAATAAATTAAACTCTGAAGTGGTGAAGAACATATATTTTTATGGCTAACAAGTGTTGTTTCACTAGTAGGTACACTAGGATTGGTATTTATTTTACATGTTATCAATAATGATTATCCTTTATTGGAATCATCGCTTTATGTCTCGATATTTATTATCTGTTATTGTACTTTAGTGTTTTTACCGTAATCATATTAATTTTAACCTTTGTATTATTATTTATACGACCGATCAATAAAATAACGTAACTTTATGGAAGCATATTTTGTTATATTGCTTTTTAATATTTTATTAATATATCACTCATAATATCTGTTATTACCAGATATCTTTTGTTACAGTTCAAGACATAGTAGCCCTTTAAATATACGCTACACAACGTGAGTTTAGCAGGAGGACTTCTTTTCTGAGAACCCTAGAACGTACGTCGCATTTTATACTTTTTAATTTTCGTCTCAATTGTAACACAGATTATTCTCAGTTCGAACTTAAGGCTATCACATTTCTGATAACGTTAGTGAATGTTTCTATTCACGAATAATCATGAACAATTAGAATCAAATATTTCTATGAAGAGTACGTTATTTTATACTTTATAATAATAGTGTTTGTTGGCTTAAATAATTCTCTTGTCCATTTTCACAGTTAAACAGAGTGCAATGACTCATAACTCACGAGGGACGTAGAAATATGAGCGCAATAGAAAAGTTAAGATACCGAATTCCTGAAACTTAGTCTTTAATGATTCGCGAGGCCTCATATTATAAATTGCTCGAACTGCTCGTTTTTGTAATAGGAATAGAAATAATAGGAAATTTTATGGCTAACAAGTGTTGTTTCACTAGTAGTTACACTCGGATTGGTATTTATTTTACATCTTATAAAAAATGATTATCCTTTATTGGAATTATATGCTTTACGCCTCGACATTTATTATTTGTTATTGTACTTTAGTGTTTTCATCGTAATCATATTAATTTTAACCTTTGTATTATTATTTATACGACCGATCAATAAAATAACGTAACTTTATGGAAGCATATTTTGTTATATTGCTTTTTAATATTTTATTAATATATCACTCATAATATCTGTTATTACCAGATATCTTTTGTTACAGTTCAAGACATAGTAGCCCTTTAAATATACGCTACACAACGTGAGTTTAGCAGGAGGACTTCTTTTCTGAGAACCCTAGAACGTACGTCGCATTTTATACTTTTTAATTTTCGTCTCAATTGTAACACAGATTATTCTCAGTTCGAACTGTTCTGATAACGTTAGTGAATGTTTCTATTCACGAATAATCATGGATAATTAGAATCAAGAATTTGAATGAAGAGTGCGTTATTTTATTCTTTATAATACTAGTGTTGGCTTAAATAATTCTCTTGTCCATTATTTTCACAGCTAAACAGAGTGCAATGACTCATAACTCACGAGGGACATAGAAATATGAGCGCAATAGAAATTACACGAATGTATATATAATGGCTGCCCGAAAACTTAATTAATTTGCTAAAATAACACTACAACATTTACTCATAATATTACTTTGTTAGAAGAACGGTTAGGGAAGTTCGACGTTGTTTCTTTGCTGTCATTACGTGTTATTTATCTATTGCATTACTATCTCTAACATAGAAAGGTTGTCTTCTGCTTAAAATAGAATTGTGATTGTTTATTAACCTAGGAAATACTACTAGAAATACGCTGCTTGTTCATTCAACGTCAAGTTTAACAAGAGTTCATTTTATTTTGTGAAAGTTGGTAACACCTAGTGACTGGAAATTTCCAATATTTAAATATATACTTCAATTTCAGTATTGTATAAAACCTGAAAATGTTTTTTTAACCAGACCTTAAGATCGTGATTTTTTATCTTCTAAGAATATTGATTTATATTTTATCTTAGTATACATTTTATACCTCGTTATTTGTATTTATTAATTCAAACCGAGCATAAATAAAATAAAATTAGAAAATCTTTTTCTTACATTTTTCAAAAACATTATTTATAATGTTCTTTATTTAACTATATATTGTTATTAGGAATCCTAGTATATTTTGAAATAAAAGAAATTTACAACGCTCGTAGAGCGCAGATGAACGTCTCCTCTAAAGCCACCCTTTTGTCCGATCGTGGGCCATATTCAGCCAGTTACATTTGTAATAACGACTTCCCATTCTTCCTCATGTCTTATATCTCATTTCCTTAGTTACCTTTTCCATGACCTCACTTTTGCGGTCTTATGTACAATATAAACATTCAGACCAGATAAATAAGAATACTAATATTGTATTTCCAAAACACAGAAATTTCAAAAGCCTAGATATAGCATTAAATTCTTTGGTTTCTTTTTTAAGCATTGTTATTAAAAAAAGAAGTTTTTAGACATAAAGAGACAATTAAATACAATATTAGGATGAAAGGGTAAAGTAAATTAGTGAACTTACTTGATGTATGGATCGCATGCATTGGCGAGCGCCGGTGTGCGAGAGGGCAGATGTTTGGCCTTTAGAATATGCACTTGAAGTCTTTCAGTAGCCGCTTCGTATTTCAACGTAAACCATACTCGCCCCTTGGGAAATTAATGTGAAAACCAATTAACTCTGATCGTTATACTAATGATGTTTTACGATTTACAATAGATTTACAAGAATTACCATTGGACATTTCATGTATTTTTGTGTTTTAGTTTTGTGACATTCATACTTTTTTTAGATTCTACTTACTACTATTTAGTTTCTACTTTTCTTCTTTTACGCTTTCTGACGTTAATTTTTCTTACTATTACTGGTTATTATAATATAGCTAATGTAAATTAGAATAATCCTTTTTTAAGCGTAAGTTTAAAATATATGAAAAGTAAAAAGTAATACTTAACATAAGGTAAAGTCGAGGTTAAATCTAAATCTTAAAACCTAACAAAAATACCAGAAACAAAAATAATAATAGTGGCCGTTAAAGATGGTTTCTTTCATATAAATAATAGTAAAAAAGAGACTAAAATATTACGTATAGAGTTTTGTCAATAAAACTTTACAACCGTGTATTACAATTGTTTGCAATTTATGCTGTACTCCAAAAGCTATCAAATAGTGACCGTCATAAAACTGTTATTTTGTCACGAGATTAAAACAGCTAGGTAGGTGTTAATATATCGGGTTGTGAGAAATTATAAAACGCCTACATTTCGAGAGTGATAACCTTTATCCACTCTCGTGGGGGTTGTTTTCCAGAATATATCTTTTAATGAGTTGAATTGATTTAATAAACTAAACACGTTTTACAGATGTGAAAGTAAATTCGTATATCTATCTATTTATTACTTTTAAAACGATCGCAATGATATTTTGCAGGTAAATTGGGAACTGGAGAAGCACGTAAGCACTTTTTATCCTGATTACGGTGGAAAATACGCAGACGAAATCGTGAGGAAAACCTACTTGCTAAGTAGCTTGTGATTTAATAGATGGCGCTATACAATATCTGGGTATAGTTGTATCGCGGTGTGAAGAGGAACACCAAATTTATGTCACTACCGGTACTTGTTTACAAAGGGTATTATGTTCAATACGAAATACACAGAAAGCCGACGTGAAGTAACGCCGAACAGTGCTTGCATTGTTGCGTTTCGTTCGGTCAGTGAGAGCGCTGGAGGCCCACCTCCCTCCTCCCTTTCCCCTTTCACTACCTCTACCCCCTCTCCCATACACAGACTGGCAACGCACTTGCGACTCCCCTGGTGTGGCTAGTGATGGCTATGGACGGTGGTGATTACTTAACATCAGGTGACCCATATGTTCGTTTGCCTGATTTTGATTTAAAAAAAACGAGTTACTTAGGTACACATGTCATTTTATTTGCATCTATTTTTCTATTATAATTTTCATATTTTGAATTTTTATAATGGTTTATTATATCTAATATTATATTATTATTACTGTGAAGAATCTGAAACCACGAATCCTGAAAAAAAAATTGGCAATATAGCATGCAAACATAATCTGGAAGAACTTCGTTTTTAACCGGAACGAAAAATTTTATGGTTAAAAGAGCCCATCAGACTTCGTAACTATATAATAATAATCATACATACAGTGGTACAACAAAATAATCCCAAGGAGGGTTGATGTCAGGCAGGCGGCCCATCGTAAAAATTAAGCCAAATCATATACCACAACATGAGAAACATGTTCTACCGACCCTACTTATGTGGGATAAGGGTAAGAAGAAGAAGACTTAGGTACACATGCTTGGTACATATATGTATCTCATTAATTCCTATATGTTTGAATAGTTAGCTTTGTTAACCTTAGTTTGGTTATATTCGCGATGTTACGTAACCTAAGCAATAGCACAAGCCGCGGTGGTGCTTGCACACTTGAGCAGGTACCTAAATAAAATCGGTTTCTTTAGCGAGTTTGAATCTAGATACAAATTCTGTATCATCATATCCGTTCGATATATTAATTCTATCTGGTATGTTACGATAACAAACTTCATCATCTCAAGATAAAAGTGATGTTGAAGACATATCACGAAAGCTAAATAAACACTAAACACAACAAAAAATGCCTTATGCTTCCATAATGGACCGCTAATGAACGAATTATCCGCCATTAAAATGTAATAAATGAAGTGTTAAAATACAGTGCGTGCAAAGTTTCGATTAAAAATTAATCTTAATTGGTCATTAAACTAATCCTGTCAAATGGACGTTCTTGCAATGCACATAAGTGTTTAATGGAGGATTCAAATTATAATGGCAGCATTAAGACTTAATATAAGTTTCCGGCAACTGACCGGGAGTGCCTCAAACGCTCGCCTTAGTACTCCGGTGAAGTTGTAAAGGCCAGTCAGGCCAATAGCGTAGTTTGAAAAACAATTGTTTACACATTCGGATTTCTATATCCCATTTGCTACGGAGGTTTATATACCCAGTTGATAAGGGTTTCTATCACCTAGCCGATATCGTTAGATTGTTATAAAAATCGAGTTCAAAAAAATATCGAAGTAAAAGTAAAATTCTATCGACGATTCTAGAAGCCCTGTCATTGCTCTAATACTAGTCAATATTATTTCCGTAGAACGGTTACCACTGTAATCATTAATCCTGAAGAGAAACGTGAAACATCGAAATCGTTTTGTATAAGTTATATGCCTAAAAGAACAGATTACGACAGGAATCAGCTATGGTATAAAGAAACGATAAAGCATTACAAATTTATTCTATAAAATAATGACTGTTCATTTATTTTATTACATAATTATTCATTTTTATTAAATACAAAAATTCAACTAGGTGCAGGCGCGGTGTTTTTGGCGGTATTTATCAAAGGACGCTAGGTCGTCGGCGCGTGCCGCGTAACACTAGTGTAACGAGTGACCGACAAAACAATTCGAATCTTATGGTTATACAGATAGGGTTGTAAACGTTTTTGAGTATTTCGTTAATAGTGCAAAGTTCGTGCTTGGCGTCGCCCCAAGCCAAAATCAGGTTTACCCGTACCTTTCACATCATAAATATAATAGAAAATATTAGTATCTCACTGAATAAGAGATAGACTTTCATTAAATAATAGTTTTCAACACTTTAAATATTAAATAGTACAACGAAGAAACTTTCGATTTTTACTTTTATTGCAATACTTTCTAGGTTCGCTTGAAAATAATAACCAAGCACGTACTTACTAGGAAAGTTCACGTTCTATGTACATTACACTCGGTGATTCGTGAAAAAATATTGTCTGTTATAGAAATGTAGAGACTGCAAATGGCAAGCGACGGACGAGGAGTGTAATATAAATATTCATCCCGACAACGTTGTTAGGTCTTGTAATATTTTTTGCACACTTGTATTTTATTTGCTAAGGGTTGTTTTTTGCTGTCCTAGCATTGATTTTTAATTTTATCTATTGTATGTAAATTTGAATATCCAATATTTTCTGATGTGGAAGACATAATTTTTTTCTTTCAATACACTTTTATTCTTAACAAAAAAACTATAGTGAATTATGTTATTAAACATGAAGCCTGCTTCTTTCCACATGTAATATCTTTAGCGAGTTTTCAATAATGATTACGTTACGAGGAGTGTAATATAAATATTCATCCCGACAACGTTGTTAGGTCTTGTAATATTTTTTGCACACTGTATTTTATTTGCTAAGGGTTGTTTTCTGTTGTCGTGGCATTGATTTTTAATTTAATCTATTGTGTGCAAATTTGAATATCCAATATTTTTTGATGTGGAAGACATAATTGTTTTCTTTCAATACACTTTAATTCTTAGCAAAAAATAGTAAATTATGTATGTTATTAAACATGGAGCCTGCTTCTTTCCACATGTAATATCTTTAGCGAGTTTTCAATAATGATTACGTTACCGGTAAAATTCTAAAGACATATTGTGTACATTAACTAAATATTCTGTAAAACGATTGAATACTAAGATATTTTTTAATTTTGGCTTCGTATTATTCATAAAAATCACTGAAACAATAGGTGAATAAAATTATCAAAGCGAAAGTCATTTTGGCCGCTTTATTTGTGGAAAGTTAAACAATTTTATAACACCGCTGCAGATATAACTTCTATTTATCACGCACAATGTCGCAAACTTCATTATTGTATCTAAAAAATTTGCCTGTCTGCTTTTGACGGGGAAATTTCTAAAAACATTTTCCTTGTATCGTTTGCGTTGTTGAGCCAGATATGAATAAATGTTGGCTACAATATTTGATTAGATACTGTTTATTGAGTATAAATGGAAAGGTATCGTCAAAACGGCAAAAATAAATTAAAACACATAAATATGGTATACTAGCTTCAGCCCGCGACTTCGTCCGCGCAGAATAATTACTTTGGGCTAACGCTAACTCGAACTCGCGACTTCGTTTATGTAGACGGTAAAAATATTTTTAAATAATACGTAAGTTAAACCCCGATTTTGAAACATTCTTCATCGGGGCTTCGCTTCTATTGGTCTTAGCGTGATGATAACCTATAGCCTCCCTAGATAAATGAGCTATCTAACGCTGAAATAATTTTTCAAATCGGACCAGTAGTTCTTGAGATTATCGCGTTCAAGTAAACAAACTCTTCAGTTTTATAATATTAGTATAGAAGTATAGATTTAATACTAATGAATGCCTTACCACATGTCCTTCAGGCCACATAAAGTCTTCATCGAGACAATTCGTTTTGTATAACGCAGGATCAAGCACTCCGAGGTCGGCAGTATTCGCTGCAACAAAATAATATTGTTTAAACCTATTCGATTTCAGCACATCACTAGCCTCTGCCCGCCACTTCGTTCGCGTGGAATAGTTACTTTGTGCTAACGCTAATCCCAGTCTGTTAGTGGTATAAGGGTTTTATTTTTTTCCCTTATCAAACTGAAATAGTTTAAAATATTATCCGATACGAAATATATATAAGAGTTGTTGAGGTATGTATGCTTGGTACACATATATGTTTCAACAACTCATATATGTATGAATAGTTAGCTTAGCTTAGGTTAGCTCAGACAGATCGCGAATTGCATGTATCAGGCAACAGCCAAAGCCGAGGTGTGCCGTGCACCCTTGAGCTAGTTGTCAAAATAATATCGGCTGAGTGCCTTAAGCGCTCGCCTTAGTAGCCCGGTGAAGCAGTTAAGACCTTGCTGGGTCAATAGCGTAGTCAGTTCGAAAAAAAAAAAAAAAAAGCTTACGCTAACACGCAGCGGAAGCTCTCAAGAGGAAAAACACCCAGATTTTGAAACATTCTTCATTGGTGCTCCACTCGTATTCGTCTTAGCGTGATGACATATAGACTTCATTGATAAATTCAAATCGGACTAGTTTTTCCTGTGATTACCCCCACGTCACAAACTCACAACGTCATAAACTCGCAAATTCTCAAAGTTTACCTCTTTACAATATTAGTATAGATAGATGAATTAAATTTGTAATGTCATAGAAATTTTATGAATAACGAAAGACAAATAGCTCTAACGCACTAAGTTATTGGAATTACATAATAACTTTCGTGCTATGAGAACAATAATTAGTGCCTGTGTCATTTCAGTTTATTAAACTTAGCCCTTATGAAACAAGTTTTTGAAGTGAAAACTTCGTTAATTGCGAGATTTAAAAAAATATTTGTTAAGGAAAAACCTTATAGGTTCGCGTCACCGAAGACCACACCATGCAGGTGACGTAATGCGCTTGTGGCAGATATTATATATACTCGTGTGTACTATATGCGTGATGAATTTCTGGATGGGTAAAATTTTGTCATTACGCTGTCATTTACGAACGTCAGCGATGACGTCGACATGCTCGTGACGTATTAAGCCTCGGATACACTAGGGGATAAACGGACGGATATGCGGAACATGTTGCTCAACAACTACTTGAATGTCCTGAGATAAATGATGCGGAACGTTTTTGCCGGCTACACAAGTCAATGCTTATAGAAATGTCGCCCGAGGAGTTTGTGGCGATTAGTGCTGCGTGCGTACTTATATTGGGAGAGATATGTAAGCGAAATAAAAGGTGGTGGATGCAGAATTTCTTACTACAACGAGAAAGAAGTAAAATTTAAATGATCTCTCTATTCTTTTATTTTCCTTCTTTCAGGGACAAATTGCGAACGTAGCGTATGTTGTTTAGTTCTATTTCTTTCCTCAGTAAATTAAGCGTCTTGGCAATATCCTCCCATGCATTATTTTTTTTAAATTTTTATTTCGGTAATACTAGTTTTAAGTATCCCGCAACAAGTCATGACAGTGGACTCAAGAAGTAAAAGTACGTTTGCGTTTCCCCACACTATAGACATGTTGAGGGCCATCTTGCACACAACAAATGAACAGGCAACAAATGCCGCGATGCTGTCCCGCAACGTGGCGCTCGCTCTCGACGCGGGAGCACGCAACATGTCTCGAAACACGTGAATATTTCGCAAATGATGAGTGACATGTTACGGGACACAGGAACGTTGCAGCGTCACGTAGATTCAGTGTTACGGGACATGTTGAGAGACATTTTGTCCCCTATTGCATCCCGGGCTTTACGCTTGCGTCAGACTAGCGACGCATGTACATATAATATTGTCATTTTTTATTGAGTTTGCAGCTATATATTCGATTAATTAATAAATGTATGTAATTATTGCTAGGAGTGTCAATAGATGTGACAACCAAACTAATTTTAATAATTAGAATTTACAAATTATTAAATTTAAATAATTCTAACTATAATTTATTTAAACTTATTTAAACTTTCGAAAAGGAATTGTTGTCTCGAGTTTTTTTTCTTATAAGAAGGGTAATTCACAGACGGCGTTTCGACTCCATACTTACCTATTTTCAGCTAATAAATTTGTAATGAAACATATGATATACATCTATACCTATATAAATAGGTGAAGATAAAATAGTTCAGTACATTTTGTCAACTGTTTGTCGACCGATTTTCTTTCCTTTTTGTTAGTAGCTATTGTCGAGGTTTAATGTTATGAAAAAAATAATAATTGGAAACAATTTTTTTCACTACTTTCGAGACGTTGAAGCCATTATAAATTTCTATACGTGTCACTTTACGCTTTTTATACCTATATGTACAATACTTGTATAATACTGAATACAGTTTTTATCATTAGAAAAATAGACAAAAACATAATAATAGCAAAAATTTACATGTACCAAAAAATCTATGTAAATTTCGACCACCAGTACAATATATATAAATATACAATTATAATTATTGCGTAAAAGTCTATTCTGTATCGCAACCGAACCCGTGATCCTTTTTTAGGCAAACGAACAGGTGGGTCACCTGATGTTATGTGATCACCATCGTCCATAGACACTAGCAACACCAGAGGAGTCACAAGTGCATTGACAGCCTGTATTTGGGCGAAGGAGGAGGAGGGGAGTTGGGTAGCAGGCGCTGTCACTGACCGACCGAAATGCAGCAATGCAAGCACAACACCTATTACTTCCCTTCGGTTTTCTGTGGGGTCGGATGGTACTACTCCGAGTGAGCCAACCCATTCATGCTGAAACCAGTAATAGCTTCAGAGTGACTCTACCGCCTACAATACATCTGTCAGTTTAGTAGAAGATTTATAATTACTATACATTAAATCGATAATTCTAGCCTAAACGATGTTGGTAATATATATCTAAGTATACTATAAATAATCGTAGCATGTTAAATTTAATTATTTATATAATTATTATTTCTATTTATAAGGATTAGATATAAAAGGAAAATAAACCAAACCCTTAGCTTACGTTAGCTTAGCTTACCCTTAGATTCGCAAAGATGAAATAACATACATCTCGACAATGAATTAAATGTTATTGAAATGAGTAGAGCCTAAGCTGTTTGCAAATATTTGTTAACAAAATTAAACTATCACGTTATTATTGGAATTCATAAAACATATATTTCTTATCAAAATGAATAACACGTGATTTTTTACAGTTATTTTTAATGTTACTATTTACTAGGATTAATATTTCAAAGTATATTGTTAAAGAGCTAAAATACGCAACAATGAAAATAGAATGTAATTTATTTCCACTGAAACAACATGATAGGTTGACAGATAAAGTAATTATTTCGTAAACAAGCAACTTTTGGGGTTTAAAGGGCGATATTTACTCTGTTGCGAGAATTTATCTTCATGATACTATATTTTAAACTCACAATTCTTTGACTGATATTTTTTATGTCACGTTATTAAGAAATAATTACTTTAAAACTTTATAAGCTTCTCGGATGCAAGATAAACAAAGATCAAAGGGTTTAGATGGAATTGTTAGTTATTATGAAAAGATAAACCAGATCGAGTTTCTTGCCGGTTCTTCTCGATGACTGGGTTGTTTTACGAACCTGTGGTAGTTTTGACGTTCATAAGTGCCTTCTCAGGGCCTAAATTGAATAAAGAGTATTTTGATTTGATTTGATTGTTGTTTTATTCAAAGAAATTATCTACATTAGGTTTGGAACATTCCATGGGAACAGTACATTCTTTCGGAATGAACGTCCTTTTATATGCCCCCGAAGTATGTTAAATTTCATGTTGATTGGTTCATTACTTAAAGCTTGAAAGCGAAAGATACGAATAAACTCACTTTCGCATCTATAATATTAAGATATCTTACGTTATTCCTCATCCAAGCAATGTCGTCAATGAAAACATTATTATCACTACGTTCTATGAATTCAATCATCTTATTTTAGACCCAATGCCAAACGTACCGGCATGCATAATATATCATGTTCTATGTTTAGTTTAGAATGAGAATATAGCTACAGGCAATTCGAACGATACGATACGTAGGTACGTAAGTACGGTGTTAAGGTATGAATTTTCCTACTCTATCACGTTGGGAATTAAACTGTGTTAACACTTGCTCTTATTAATATTATCGATATGAATTAGTTAATAAATTAATTCAACTTTATCGATACATTTTTAATACATTACGAAATCATTATTTTCGAATTAGGCGAATAAACATAATTCTCACGCTTCTACATTAAAAAAAGTATTATTCATACAAAGTGGCCATACATGAAACCGATTTATCAATACATATAATAAAAATGTGAGTCTAAAGTGTTTGTACTTTTTCGACTTTCGTGAAAAAAAAAACTGTTGCAGAAGTCTAGGAATAAGTTTTTTTTTTATTATTAGTGAAACTTACAGCGCGACAAAAAAAAATTACATTGCATGTTTAAACATAAACGAAGGCCATTTACAAGTTTCCGCATCGATAAGAACATTTTCATTTTCCCTAAGAAAGTATGATCCGAATAAGGAAATTAAAAATCGAAATAACTGGAATTAAGAACACATTTAAGTTTCTGAACACTTGTGTTATGTTAAACAGATATACGTTCATATCACTAACTAATTTTATTCATAAATGCATTATGAATAAAATATTTCTTTCTTTCTAATTTCTTAACACTGTTACCAACTCTAATTATGTACTAATTTTGCCTGTAGGTCGCCTTACTTACTTACCACTACGCCTTATAATAGAATACATTTCAATAATTTTTAGAAATGTCTGTCTGTCTGTCTGTTTGTATAAACACGCATCACTGCTAAAGTACTGGGTTCACAATAATATCATAAAGAATATCCACGGGAGTAACTTAGTCTTTGTTTCATTAAAATCGGGCCACTCTATCAAAAGTTATTGTAATTTGTATGACAGCTCGAGTCAAGTACGAGAGAAATATAGTATACCTACGAGTATACTAATATTATAAAGCTTATTTGTTTGGTTGAACGCGCTAATCTCAGACTTATTTATTGGGAAAGGCTATAGGCTATATATCATCACGCTAAGGCCAATAAGAGCGGAGCACCAATAAGGAATGTTTCAAAATCGATGTTTTCTTTTCTTTTTGAGAGCTTCCGTTACGTGTTAGCGTTAGTCAAAGTAACAATTTCACGCAGACGAAGTCGTGAGTAGAAACTAGTATGAAAGAAATTGGTATTATATAATATAATATATACTAGCGGGTTCGGCAGTCGCTGTCCCGCCCTGGCTATAAAGAACCCTTGACAAATTATATACTAAAACGTTCCTCATGAACCACTTTATCCACTGGTAAAAACCGCATGAAACTCCGTTCAGTAGTTTTTGAGTTTATCACGAACAGACAGACAAACAGACGCGGTAGGGGACTTTGTTTTATACTATGTAATGATAATGCATGGTACAAATGGTAGGTAGATGTATTTCATATATATGAGATCTCTTTGCTATTTATTTTGTACTAAAAATACTCGCCCGCCTTTGTTGATTTGGAATCCCAAGAGAAAATACCGATTTCATATTCCAAAAGAAATACGGATTTCAGAGATCGGCGATGATTCAGTTATTCCTAATCTGCATTTCTTTGAAAATATAATCGATCTCATTTCATATTTATGTCAATAAGTAATAATCAGTACTGAGAACAAACGAGAGATATTTATATTAGAAAATATTACTAACATTATAACTATTTACGTAGAAGAAAAGAAACCACTTATCATTAAGTATTAAATCTGTTTAAATCAATACTAACAAAGCACCGAAATGGTCTGTAACTAGAAGTCTCATTAAATTAACTGTTCTATTCCAGTGATGATATTTACCACAAACCACTACGCGACTCTTAATTAACTTTCTCCCGCAAACACTCTGCTGAGTCAAGGTTAGGAAAATAGAGCACGTATACTTTACCGTATTTAGGTAAAAGAATATAAAGCTCTTGTTAGTAATCAAAATAACTTTATAAGTGTTTAACTTTAAGCAGTTAGTACAGAAAAGATTTCTTAATATTTCCAGCTAAAACGATAGAATAATATTTTAAAGAATAACTGAAAATTTGTAAAGGTAATTGAATATATTGAACAAGAATGTATGTAAATAACCTTATTTTAGAACGTGGAGCTATTGAAATTGTATTTACTCGGTTCAAATAGGTTAAATTGTACGCAGGAGCTGTCCAAACAATTTACTTGGACATGTAAAGAAAATAAGAGCAATATAGTAGTAAAATTGATTATTATGAGCTTAAACACCTTTACACGTGAAAATACATTTATGCAGGCCGGCATGACAGCGGCGACCGGTGAGGGACAGCGTGTTTCTCGGTGGTCGCCGTTGTTTTTGGATTGTACTGTGCTCACCATCAGGCATAGTACAGTCACTTTGTTGTGCTACGATAAAAAGAAAAAAAAAACACGTATAAAATTATATGAACGTTACAGAATAATAACCATCAACAGAGAATAGATTAAAGGTAAAGACTAAACTCTGTAAATTATAAAAAAAGTATTGTAGGATTATTGCTAACAAATTTCTATGCAAAGTTTAAAGAGATCTACATACCAATATAGAGTTAAGGCTTAGACACTTATAAACCATATCATTGACTGATTGTAAGTCACCCAGAGAGATTATGGAATGAGCAATGTTTTTCTGCAGCAGAATTCGAAATAAGGCAATACAGAGATGAACAAGACTCGTCGATATTGCCACAATTGTTGCTCAAAAAGAAAAAATTGTATGAAAAATTGATAGTCATAGAGGCAGGGGTAGGCCGTTGTTGAAATGGTCTGACGATATAGTGAGTATCGTGGTAAGAGCTTGAATGAAAACTCCTTTGGAAAAATGAGAATAGCGTGTAATGCATAAGGCCTGTACTCAACATTGACTGGAAACGGAGTTTTTTTTTTTCTCGAACTGACTACGCTATTGACCCGGCAGGGTCTTCACAGCTTCACCGGACTATTGGAAACGGAGGAAAGTGAAGAAATATATGTAGTAACAAATTGCCCTTTAACCCATATTACTTGGCTTTGGGTTTAAATTATTCTGGAACAACCAATATACTGAAAAATACAGATAGCTTTAAGTTTGTATTCGAGTATATAATATATAAAAAAAAATAGTATAAAACGAAGTCCCCTACCGCGTCTGTCTGTTCACGGTAAACTCAAAAACTAGTGAACGGATTTTCATGCCGTTTTCACCAGTAGATAAAGTGATTCATGAAAAAGGTTTTGCACATAATTTGTCAAGGATTTTTTCATAATCAGGGCGGAAAAACGTCTGCCGGGTCCGCTAGTATTAAAAAATCAGTCATACTGACTCGTTCTAATATATTGTGTTACGGGTATATCCAGATACTTAAGGTGTTTTATTATTGTGAATTTAAAGGTGTATGTCGTTAGACTGTTATCTATTAGCGGTCAACGCTTTCAAGCGATGTATTTTACTTAGGATCAAGTGAAATATTTTAGTAAGACTGAAATCACTAAGAGACTTAGTCTTCTATTTATTATACATTTAGAAAATAGTAGAAACACTAGCCCAATCAGTTTCAGGTATTACGAGTGAATAAATGTGAACCTTTGCTTTTAATTAAGCATTCTCTATATCACATATACACACACCTATGTACAACTAGCGTTCACTTTGATCACATAGTAATTTATCACAGTATGAAGTTTGAATTGTTAAGTTTTTTTTAATGTACAACCTTTAAGAGTTAACATATAATATTCATACCGATTTTATTTACGGTTCTTTTAGTACCAAATCCGATGATAAAAATATTTGTTCGCCTCTTTATGAAATACACTTTCGTTATGAAATATTATAGACGAAATATGCGTTAATATAAAGCTGAAGTAATATCACAGAGGTAAGGAGATTTCTTGTTTCTTTTGTTGTTTGTTTGAACGCGATAATCTTTGGAGAGATATGAAAAATTATTTATTGTATTTTATATTTTATTTCTTAAGGAAACTATTTCATAACGTTTCTTTAAGTTAAATACACTGCGGATATAGTTTACTAAAATGATATAAATCAAAAAGGGAATGAAATCGGTGGCCTCGGCTAGTATATTTATACTTAGTATAGAACACAATTTTATCATTATTTATTTCTATATAAATTGTAAAATAAAGACTCAGGCTAGACTGAAAAAGTTTCTAATGTATTTTGAAATTAAAACAAGAGATAAGCTCGAACGTCCAAATACATATTTGGAGGTTCAGCCTCTAAATAATGTCTGTAGATATAATAAAATAAAGATCACTTTGGAGTCTTTAATTCACAGACGCGTGTTACATGTGTGCCGGCCGTGACTGAACTGTCCGCCGGTACATAATAATGCAATTCAACAAAATGATGTTTGTTTTATTAATTTTATAAATTTGATTATATTATTACGATTAAGATTATATTCAGACTTCAGACTTCAGCTCGCTGCCTCAGTTTATATTCAGTGGTCTTGTCATACCGTTTAGTACGGTCGTAAAGGACCTTGGTTTACACATTGATGCCACATTGGATTGGAGAACTCATATATCCAAGGTTAGTCAGAAAGTGATCGGTACTCTAAAGTCCTTTTATCGCCTGAAAAATTTTCTCCCAGTTAAAACGAAAACCATGCTAGTGCAATCTATAATATTTCCTATAATTGACTATGGGGATGTGTGCTTATACGAACTGAACGCTGACCTTCTTAACAAACTTGACAGATTACTCAACAATTGCATTCGATTTATTTTTAATCTTCGTAAGTATGACCATGTATCGAGCCATCGTTCAGAGCTTAATTGGTTGCCCATACGCCAGCGTCGAAGTTTGCGGGCTCTGACAACTCTGTATTCTCTTCTATTTTCTCCCACATTTTTCACATTACATTACTTAACTCCACATTTTCAGTTTTTATGCTCTAATCATAACCTTAACCTTCGCTCTTCTAATAATCTTATTCCTTGCTTGTGGCTATGGAATGCGCTTCCTTATGAAATCAGGATATCATCTAACCTTTTCAGTTTTAAAGTCAGGGTACGTCGGCTTTACCAGTCTCAGTTAGAATAATTATGTGGTTAATGCTGTATTAAGTACTTGATGTTGACTTATTATACTTTTATTTATGTATGATGTTGTTATATGTATGTATTGTACATATGTAGTATATCGGTGTTGAAATTTTATTTATATATTGTTATATTAAATAGGTTAAGCATAATTTAAAAAAAAACTTCTCCTTTTAAACCTACCAACATTTATCTCTGCATCACCTAATGGTTGACTGGTAGAGAATGCCTTCGGCATTAAGTCCGCCATTGCGTATTTAACGCATAATGTATAAATAAATAAATCATATTAATTTTCACACATTATTTCGTTAGTAATGTCGTTACTCTGTAAACAGTATGTGATGTAAGAATGTAATTCATTTACGTATTACTAAATGGAAAACACATAAACGCCACTCTTGTTATGCGGTTATAGCATTTCGTCGGATAACGATGATAGATCGATCCAATTTTCCACTCTCGTGCGACTTGTAAAGTGATATTAAAGGTTCAAATGGAAGTGTATGAAATATGAAGATATACGTATAAGTTAACGAACGTCTTGTTATACATGTTTCTGCACTATGTCCAGTTGTTTCATAAATCTTGCCATGCATTCACGAGTGTCTATGTGTTTACTCATTTACATTCAGTAAGTAGCGTGCTAAAGTTTTCGTCTTATTGAAATGAAGGAATTTTAGACGGAATCCCTATGTGCCTATTTCGGGTATGGCAAGTTGTTCTGCAATTATAGTAATAATTTAACATTGTTTAACTAAATCGAAGAATATTTTATAGACAACAAGTAAACGCACAGGCACAGATGTGCTGTGAAACCGCCACATTTGCAGTAAAACACAACAATCAACAACAACAACAAAACGATCTCTAACCAATCAACTAATTTTAGGACATTTAATGTCGCACTTGGTCTTCTTGACAGTCTTGCTTCTTTGGAATGCTTAGACGCCAGCATCAGCAAGATTTATTCAGTATCGAAGCAAGTTGTCGGCATATGTAACCGACTGGAATAGGATGTGCAGATGTTATATAATTGTCATACTGACTTTCTTTCTCTCCCGCGATTCGAGATCGGTATATATACATACATGGAACTGGTTAGATGCTTAAAAGCCCGCTTGACTGCGATAAGTATCGATGCATTGTAGACTCCCCCCCATACATTGCAATCACTCTGTTATGTTATGAATAAAATTATGAAATATATATTATCCTTACTAATAATATAAATGCGAATGTGAGTTTGTTTGTGTGTTAAATTATCACGTCAATCATCAATGATTTAATCAATCACCAATACATTTTACATACTCCTTGTTAGACGTACGAAAAAGGGTACAGGGTACTTTTTATCCAAGAAACTGTTACTGTACTATATACTATATACTGTACTATACTGTTTCCTATGGATAGGTGGAATTTAGATTAGAGCGAATATAGTCGAAAGCAAACACTAGTTACTACACTACTACTACTACTACTACACTAGTATACCTACATTTGATATTTATATTGAGGCAAGATTTGCATCAAAAGTTCATTCAATACAAAAATTTGTTATCTCAACGTCATATCCCAGTAAATAAAATATACTATAATATATCCTTCCACTTTTATTGCAGTAGACATTTACGCGAACCAACCTATAAGTCATATATTATCCGATTACCAGCGCGTCTTTTCGTAAGGGACAGTAAATTGTAGGCGTGTGTGTGTCCGCATGAGCGTTGAGTTCAATGAACTTGGGTCTAATGGACGTTAAGTTAATTACTCAGTTAGATACTTATGCTCGGTTCCTATAATATTCGTCGACAACGACTTCGTTATGATTAAAGTTATTGATATAGTTAATTATTAAATTATTCAAAATAAAATGGCCGTCCCTAGTAAAATATTTTGGGTAATTTGTGGCAAGATTTAATTTACTAGTACATCATAAAAATATAGTTGTCTTTCATTTTCGTAAAACTGTTCCGAATTTGCGAATTATGTTGTATTACGGCATAAGAAGCCATAAAAACGCGATCAAGACCAATCTGCTGGTTATACAGCCTTATGAATACATCGTGGAGTTTTACTGATATTACAATAATAATATGTATTTATTATTAAGATATATTTTTACATCAATACCTTAATAATATTATAAATCACCATTCTTCTTCTTCTTGTTTTGGCTACGGAGAAGCATTTGCCAGTGTCAATGTTTTGTTTCAATGTTGATTACAACATATTTAACAAAATAAGCGTCGAGTGAATAATTTCAATGTT
>MU159803.1:12482-64312 GCA_015888305.1 Antheraea pernyi | reverse complement strand
TATATATTAATACGTGAAGCCTAAACTTTGTATCCCTTTTTAACGGAATTGCGCGAACGGATGAACGTGAAATTTGGCATAGTTAAAGTTTATGTGGAGGAGAAGTGCAGAAAGCTATTTATTTTATATAAAATGCAATAGAAGTACATTAAATTAATTAAAATATGCATTACTCACACTAATGCTTCAATTTCACACAACATATACACACATGTAAATATAAAAGACAATTTGACATCCGTCAATAAAGAACTTCAAAAAAGATTGCGAAAGAGGTTGCAGTGCTCGACTGTATAATATGTATTATTTTATTCTTACGTTCCAATTACCCTTTTTCATTCTACATTCAACAATTATATTAACCCTAATAAAATTCAAAATTAAAAAAATCAATGAACTATGGCCGAATGTCGACCTCTGGGCGCCCACTAGTACATAATTAATACTTATACATTATTCCATTTTGTATTTAACATTTGCACGTCCGTCAAGTGCTGTATTTCTTAATAGTGTAAATCACAAGAATAATTGTCATATTTTATAGTTGGAAGTGATGTAATACTGACGTTATATGAGTTATTTGGCATTAAGAATATCGATTATCGAAGCCATACGTAAAACTAATCCTATAATCGTTAAAAAAAAAAGTGTTATATTTTACAGAAACATAATTCGATACGTATTTGTAATGTAATTAATGAGATAATTATATATCAATTATTTATTTATTAAACGCTTTTTAATTAACCTACTTCTATGTCTCCATATAACAGAATCTATTACATTAGGATTCATTAGCTTCCAGACGTATGAATGTTAAGAAATTTAGCACACGTCTTAACAACTAACTAATTTGATTACCTTCATTCACTACACACTAATTTGATAAATTTGATTGTGTTTTGGAGGATTAGGATAAAAAAATGCTTATTTTTACGAGTTGTATGTACAAAATTGACAGTAAGTAAAGGTGTTTATCAATTTAAGGTCGTTTTTTTTTCGAAATTCAATTCACTTTTCAGGGGTAAAAGAAATAAAATTGAGTTATAGTTAGAATAAAATATAAATAACACGCTTTTATGACAATGTGAAATAATGAATAAATCTTTATGGGGGCAAAAAATTTCCGTCATTATTTTTTTTGTGAATACTTCTTCAGCCGCGATGAGCACTTGTTTTGGGTGAATAAAATCATGGAACTGGCGTCATCGTCACCGAACGCTTTCCATGAGCTATATGTATACTATATATATGTGTACATAGATATACCTCTGTGCGGTATTAGTATACATTGTATATTATATTTCAATTTATAAATTATGAAATTGAAATGATTCACCCTATAATTAATTTAATCATTCAAAACATAACACAGTTATTTTATTGTATTGAGTTCTCATTTCTGCCGGTAATCCTTATGACTGCCTACTTTTTTTTTTAATTCACCTTAATTTCTTTTTCTATAATAAAAACTTCACCTCTTAATAAACGAACTGACATGTATAGAATAATGCTTTCACATAATATCTTGAATTATTTATAAAACAATAATTAAAGATCTAATTACAGAACTCAATTTATAGCTATTATACTTTTTTATAAGTCGCCGCAAGTAGAAACAAACATAAATGCGGTTCGAATACATTCTTTTTTGAAGTCGGTTAAACATGAATAAACTTTAATGCAAAAAGAAACGCGTGGGGTGCTTTCTACATTTTTATAATAACTAGACCTTTACAAATAGGTATTGCTGAAAAGTTCAGAACAACTGGTGTCATGCACCCACGCATTTTTTCCACTAAAGATAATTTTTATTCACAGTGATTTTAAACTCATTTTAAGCGTACCTATATGAAAAACTAGGTGACCCGTGCTCACTTCGTTTGACGTTAAACATATGTACAAAACTACTTTTTGCGACTTAAATATAAAAGTTACACATATGCTGTCGATGAATTTTTTATAAGCATTATCAAGCATCTCTGGAACCCAATCATATATCTCTCATCGTTAAGGCAGCGTTCGTAAGAAACGGTTTCGTTCGACCGTTTTTTCTCCGGCATACTTTACGAATATGACTTCCACAAAAAAGTCTTTTCATTTTTTGGGTTAATATATAGCCTATGACATTCACAAATAACGTGGATTAATATTAGTAAAATAATTTTTGAAATCGGTTTTGTAGATCCAGATATTACCCCCTACAACGTCACAAACTCTCAAACTTTACATCTTTATAATATTAAAATTAAATAATCAATCAGTATAGAAGAAGTATAGATATATAGTTAGAAATCGTTAATATGTCGGAGGTTGGTCTGGTGATAAAGAACGTACGTTTCCTCGGGATATGGTTTTGGCTCAGCAGCGGGTCTCTAATAGGTTAGCACTTTTATAATCGAATCGAGATTAGTTATATAATGAAGCTAACTAACGTTAAACTAAATGGTCAACGAAAAAATAGAGAAATTGAATCGAAAAAACATGAATAAAAATAGAATTATAATCTAATTCGAATGAAAAATGTTGTCATAATCTTTATATATATTATATGTCTTGTGTGCGCGTTTATCCCAACTCCTCCTAGGCGGCTGGACCGATTTTGATGAAATTTTGTGTGCGTGTTTCAGTGGATCCGAGGATGGTTTAGATTCACAATTGCACCCGATAGGTGGCGCTGCGGTTGAACTTTAGATTTTTTTTATTATCAAGGCAGGAAAACGTCCGCCCGACCCGCTAGTATAGTATAATTATCCAGATTAGAATAAAAAAAACAATCATGAGGGAAAAAATAATTTGAGAGAAAACTGGAGAGTTTGAAAGAAAAGATACGAGAGTATAACCACTGGGAATAACTATTTCATTCAGTATCAAGGTACTGTAACTTTTATATGACCTAATTATCACGTTCACAGTGTGTTAAAACTGAGTGGGTTATAAAACTAAATATCACTCTGTCCCGTAAACTGAGAGTAACGTATGCGACTTTTACAGCACTTGCATACTATGAACATTACAACTTTGCAACGGCGTTGTTGTTACTAAACGACACCCAATTGTGCAATTCTTCTAGAATATTAAGTAAATGACGCAATCTTTAAACCTTTATTTTCATTTAGGTCTTTTTTCACCACGTTTTGGCCATTGTTAACTGTAACGCAAGACTTTGGAGGTTGATTAAGCCCATCGATATTCTGTTAAGAAAATGGTGTTAAATTGCACATGTAAAGTGAATACCTAAAATCACTTGTTAGAAAATTTCTCGTGCCGCTAATAAGTCCGGATCGCTCGTAAACCGAACTAAACTAAAAATGATCTTATGACAGTGAAGTTGCATGGTGAGATCGATTCGGCATGGCTCGAAAGATCTGGAAGACGGCGCGCTTGGTCGAACTAAATGGTAATCTAATCGACGATCTCTTTTCCTACAATTAATTAGAAATAAATCAAAGGAAATAATTAATACGCAATAATTTTGTTAGATAAGTATCTGGTAAGTTAAGGTTAAATTATATTTCATATAGTCATAAGAATAAGCGGTATTCAACAATCTAACTTTTATAATCATATTTAAAAATGAATGTTGCTAAATTAACCCCAAAACTATTTAACCAATCACCATAAATATTGACACGTCTAAGTGTTTTTGCATAAGGGAAGGTTTTATTTTACTATAAGTTGTTATTAGATGACGCTCTAACCTTCGATCAACAATAACTAGATAACGGGTCGGCGCGAAAAATAGGTCTCGGTAAATAAGAGCTCACTTGAAATGTGTGCCCTTATTTTGTTTAGTTTGTTTGAAACACAGCCAATGTAAGCCCGTTTGACATGCCACAGTGTATTCAAAAGATGCAAAAATAATACCCGAAAAAGCAATTTAACGGCCGGAGTATTTTACTTTCGCTAAATACATGTTGAATAAGTTATATTTTAAGCTTAAAACTAACTAATAATATCAAATTTTGAACAAAATTACCGATTTTAAACCTGTCATACAAATGTTTGGCCTCCTCAGACACAAACACGCACAATAAATAGAAAACGTACTTTATTCATTACGTGTTAAGGTTGAATTCACACTAAATGTTGTTTATGCTATTTTTTCATTTGTGAGGGGAGTAATTTATTACTTTGCTCGTTTTATCGTAAGTATTAGATAATATTTTGAACATTTGTGACTTTATTACAAGGTGTTATGGTTGTAATTAGGTTGAACTTAAAACAGTTTTAAAACTTTTCTTAGTAAACAAATAGCTACATATAAGTATATATTTAGGCGGACGGCTTGTAGCTTCGATTTATAAGTGACCCTTTATCTAGTTATTGTTAACCGAAGGCTATAACACATCAACCAATACCTAATACCCATAAACCGTTCGCTATGAAAATTTGAACATAAAACATTTTAAATAATATCAATCTTCCTATGACTTTACTATATATAACAACAAAAAGTATTCATAACTAATGTTAATAGCAAACAAATAACAAGAAACATGTGGAAACAAAGCTATATTTAAATATCTGTACGAATATTACCAATACAATAAAATGGGAACTTAACGGTACATTGAAGACTTCGTACTAAATCGACACCGAACCTTCATGTTTCATTGCCTGACATCTTTACCGAACGAAGGCTATCTAAATCTTTTGTTCGAACAAAACAGTGTTGGATTGTCGCGATTTATCTTCACTAGGGCGGCTTGTTGCTTACCATTTATTACATTACATTTCTAATTTAATTCGAACAATATTTAATCTATTGTTGCATTAATTAAATATTGTTTAATATTTATTTTTTTATTTTAAAACGTTAAATGTATTTTTCACTTACATTTCTGATATAAAAACGAATTATTCTGACAATGGTAAGTAATCCTTTGGAGGGGTCTTATGCTGTCGTGTAATAATTTTTGTTTCACAAAGCTGGTTATTTGACTTTATGTTATGTAATATTACTGGCATTTTGCGTCATATATTTTGGTAATTGGACTAAAGTAAAGGTGATTAGAAATAATAACCACCAAATAACACAATAATAGTCACCAAAAATCGGATAGTTTTAACAAGGGGTCCATAATTGTACACTGAAATATTTACAAGAAATCCTAACTAGTCCTAATACTATAGATACGAAAGCGAATTTCTTTGTCCGTTTGTTACACTTTCGGGCGTCACCTATTCAAGCTTTGTCGCATTAAATTTAGATCATAGAAAAGACCATAGTGTACTTTTCATAACGAATGTACCTTTCATCCTGCAAAAAAATACTTTTCACAAAAAACGTCAAATCTAAACTAAAGCGAGCAAAACCGTGAACCAAGGCTACTTTTACAAATGTTATTGACTTGATAATAGCGATCAAAGTAGGATAAATAAATAAAAGACAAATAAAAGTACTGCACACTGCACGATGAAGCCAATAATAATCCGATATTTGTATATATTTTATCTAAAATTATTTTATCGACGCTGCGAAAAAATCTGCTACATTTAAGAAGTAGGTAATAAATAGCTTTGGGTATAAAATACAATTACAATATGTTCTATATTTAATGCGTAGAAAAACACAAGAAGGAAGGCGAGATAAGCGAGTCATGACGCTTAATAAAAGAAAGGGATGTTGCGTTGAATATGGATGCTTGGGATAGTCGCGAGTACGTAATAAAGAAAAGATTTAGCTTTTTGACGCCGAAATTTATTAACACAAATTTATTATAGGGGATGAAGAAATATTTTTACACACGCTTTGAGCTCGGTGCCGGTTTTATGAAAACATAAACTATTCTCCAGGCGAACTGAATTCCAGCGGTATGCTAACGTACGGTAAGCCAATGAAAGTTCCATCTAATATTTACAGTTCGTTCTCTACGCACTCACTCAATCTGCATCTCATTTCACTCCAGTAATTGCTAGAACGGATATTATTTCTCGCCCATATTCCGTTTTCATTTTTTTATTACCAACATTCCTAAGTCGATTTTAAAGATAAATAGTGTAGTGTACGCATTTAATTTAGATTTTGTATATGCTATTTATGTATCTATTTGAATAATTTACTTTATGAAATATAACATCAATTCTGAATTAATTTTAAAAAGTTTGCATTATTTCTATGACGTGGTGTATAAAATCACATTTATAAGCGATATTATAACTATAACTAATATTATAAATGCCAATTTGTGTATTTTTATTTCTCTGTCTCTTTAATTACTCAACCGATCGTCATAAAATCTTGCATAAACGTATTTACGGGTAAATGGAAGGACTTTTATCCAGAAAAAGTACTATTCCTGAGGGATAAATAAAATTTATATTAAACCGAGCGAAGCCGCGGGTAAATGTTAGTTAGTAAATAAGCATTTAATTATTAATAATAACATTCTAGTGTATCGAGTACTTTAATTATAACAATTTATTTGTTTAGAATTACACACATGTATTTTACAAAGCTAGAAGTTAGAGAATTTTCATAAGTTGCAGGTTCTTCAAAACCGCGTTTTACGTAAAGTGACCGGTGCCCCGTGGTACATCCGGAGAGTTGATCTACATAGGAACCTAGAGATGCCTTCTATCTGGGCGTGCGTAAAATCACTTACGATTAGTTATTTTGAAAAAGCCGCGAATCATCCCAGTCCGTTAGTGGTATCCGCCGCAAAATATGAACCCGTACCAAACGCTGCGCGTTGTAAAAGACGACCGCGACATATTTTTATCGACCCTCCCGATGAAATAACGGCAGTGAACGATCAGTACCAGCCTGTCTCTCCCAACAGAGCGTGCTCACACCCACGCCCGCGTAACCACAGATCGCGCCGCCGTGGTCTAGGGATACATTTCGCTCCCGCAAACCAGACTAGGCTCCCCTCGGCAGCTGCTTAAGCCTAGGTCCGTTCCCTCGACGTGGAGCCCTTGAGTGCGCTGCTCGCGCGATACAGTGACACAAAATCTTACATCACTGCGACAACATTAGACATATCACCTCCACACACGTGCACGCTTACATATGCAAGTGGAAGGGTTTTATCTTTTTTCCCTTATCAAACTGAAATAGTTTAGAATATTATCCGATACGAAATATATACAATTTTCAATAATCGACTATTCATTACATTTTCTTATGTATGTGCTAAATTTTTGGGAATTTGGAGAAACCGGTACAAATGAGAAAGTGTTCGCCCGTTTTGTAATCGGGTTAGTGTCGCATTTCAGATTTTGGGTCTAAGGTACTTTACTCACCGCTCACGTCTGGAGTTTATGGTTACAACATTTAGGCTTAATAAAAATATGAACAAGTACCTCGGCTTTAAGAAATAATGAACTTTGACCTTTATAAAGCTAAATTTGAAATTCTAGTCGGTCTTGCTGGAATTTGTTATACGAATTTACTATTTAGGAAGGTATCAATTAAAATCTGTATCTTGAATATTCTCTATTCCTTTTTTTAACAATTTTTCTTGAGGTACCTCGTTAGTGAAATCTAATGAACAGCTAACGAGAAAATTTTATTGGGTATTTTTTAAGCGTATAACATAATATAGAATGATAAACTTTTTGTTTACAGAATTAATTAAGAGACGCTAATTAAAGATATTGAATATAAAACTTTATAATAACTACAGAATTATAGGTGGTATTTCTCTTGGCGGTAGAGCCACGCTGAAGCTATTACTGGTTTCAGCATGAATGGGTCGGCTCGTGAACGTCGACGTGAAGTAACAGTGCTTGCATTGTTGCGTTTCGTTCGGTCAGTGAGAGCGCCGGATACCCACCCCTTTCCCCCCACAGACTCAGGCTGGCCACGCACTTGCGACTCCCCTGGTGTTGCAAGTGTCAATGGGTGGTCGTGATCACTTAACTTCAGGTGAACCGCCAGTTCCTTAGTCTCCTATGATCCTTGTATCTTGAAATTTAGGCGTTCATTGTGGATTAAATGAGCGTACATATTCTGAGTTGAACAAATTTGCACAACACTGATTGTAGGTTTTTTTTTTTTTCCGAACTGACTATGCTATTGACCTGGCAAGGTCTTTACAGCTTCACCGGACTACTAAGGCCGAGCGCTTAGGGCACTCAGCCGATTTTGGTTTTGGGTAACATACACAAGGGTGCACGCACACCTCGGCTTGGGCTGTTTCCTGGAAAAAGACACGTCTGTCCTAGCTAACTATTCTAAGCTATTCATACATATATACATTTGTGAACCATACAATCGAAATTGCATGATTCACAAATGAATACGTGTATATCGGATTGAAACGAACTTAAACTATTCGATTCAGTTCGATGAGGGAAAAAAAAAACAAAACCCTCCCGGGGGAACTTCTAGAAAACGAAGTACTTTTATTACCTCATTCATATTACATAGTATGCTTTTACATAAGTCTAGGCTTCTTAAAGACATTATTCGATTGGTTATTGATTTTTTTAAATTTATAATAAAATCGTTTTATTGAATACTTCTTTTGGCGCGTTAAGGAAAAATGATGAGAGTAAATTTTTACGATGCGTGCGGACACCGTCACGAAAAAGCGATACCCTGAAGTTAGCTATAGTCAACATTTTGTTTCTTTGCGTTTGTTGTTTGTATTTCTTTGAATTAAAACTTTCAATGTATTAAATACCTTTTTTCTATTGTTAGTGTCGTTTTTTATACAAACGTAGAATAAGGCGACAGATAAAAATTTTGGAAAGATTTTTATCTAGTTACGCCAAAGAAGTATAACTTCTAACGAGTATACATAAGTACACACACACACTACATATTATAAAATAAAGTCCTCTGCCACACCTGTCTGTATGTATGTTCGCGATAAACTCAAAAACTACTGAACGGATTTTCACGCGGTTTTCATCAGAAGATAAAGTGATTCATGGAAAAGGTTTAGCTACAAATTTGTCAAGGGTTTTTATATAATATTTGCCCAGTTTTTGGATTCTTGCATTATAAATTAAAATAAAATATTATCTGCATAATAAACTATATCTTTTTTTTTTTAATGTGGGGAAATCCCTTATGGAGAGGGTGAGAGGGGGAGCAAATCTATATAAAATATGCAAATCTATATAAAATAAATTAATGCGATCGAAGTAAGTAGATCGATAGTATCCAATAATTAAATGTTACTTTTTTTTTAAGGACCAAGGAAATAAATTTCTCGCTACCAGCGCTGCGATCTTCGTCGCTTGGAGAACTGCGTGATGTGGCCAGCGTCAGTAGTGCGGGTAGCGATGTGCTGTGCCCGCCAGTACCGACACAACCGCGTTCCAACTCCTTCAGTAAGTACCCATTATACCCTTTTAGCTAATTTTTAAAGTTTCTCACTTAATTACTAGCAAATCGGCGAGCGAAATCAGCTTTTATTACATTAAAATAAATGTTTGAATAATCAACTAACTTCAATCAAAATTTAAATAGTTAACTTTCTGTATTCTGTATCTTGGATCCTTTACTATAAAGATTAAATTCAATCCCTTTTAGTAAAAGGTATTAAACACTCAAAATTACATCTCGAATTCTGATTTTCATTTACTTTTAATTCGAAATACCTTCTTAGTTCTGCTACAAGTATTTATTAGGATTGAATATAATTGAAATAAGTCTAAATGCCTTCGAGAATAATTTTAGTAAAATGAAAAATAATTTAACCATCTTTGCCAGGTATTCCCTTTTTGAGATTTCGTGAGTTGATAAAATAGAATATTATGTTTGCTATATTTTAAAATATTATTTTTTAATTCTTAATAATTACTGGCATAGCATATAATTTCTAAATCGTTAGAAAATTAGTAGTGTTATCAATATTGTTATAAATAGTGAAAAATCAAATTGTAAAACGTCATTGTCCAGTACTATAGTACTGTTTTTCACATGTTAAAGTTAAAATATTTGATGACATTGATGATCAACTGATGTGGAAATTTTTAAACAACGTTTTCTTGTAACTTTTTTTATGCAATTAATTTTGAATTGCAAAATTAATTTAATGTTACATTTTTAAGCATAGGTTTAAAAGCATAGATAGGTGGTAGAGCCACGCTGAGGCTATTATTGGTTTCAGCATGAATGGGTCGGCTCGCCCGGGGTACTACCACTCTCTCGCAGAAATCCGACGTGAAGTAACAGTGCTTGCATTGTTGCGTTTCGTTCGGTCAGTGAGAGCGCCGGATAACTCATCTCCCTTCCACTCATCCCACTTTTCACCATTGACATATAAAAGCCCAAGAGGCACAGTCTCGAATAAAAGTAGCGCTCAAAACCGTCCGTAAAAAATCATGAAAAACTGAAATACATCAAAAACTTGCATGATTTTGCAAATTCAAACTTACCTGTATGATTTAAAGTTATTTTTACAAGGACGCAAGCGACGCGAGACTATTAGAAATGATTGCATAATCCAAAATTATGCACTCATTTTTGTGTGCCGGCTGTGAGACGTTAAATGTGCATCTTTGGGTTTTATATATTATATTTTCAGCATTCAACGTTTAGCTGATCGAAAAACGTAAAAAACTTATAACAGACATTATTGCTATTATTACAATTCCAATTGTTATATTCAAAAAATACTTTGTTTAATATAACTACGTAACATTTTTAGGTTCATGGGATTTCAAAGTAAAATAATTTTATACACAATGACGTGTTTTTATCTTTTCAACTGTGATTTTGATATGACACGAAAAGGTTCATGAAAATTATTACGATTTCGTTGGAGCTTTCAAATAATTTACCCGTTTAATGTAACGCAAAAACGTGACTTAAACAATATATCATTTAAAATTTCAAACAACTGTAGTGTGAGTAGAATTCCTGTGTTGTTTGAAATTTTAAATGATATATTGTTTAAGTCACGTTTTTGCGTTACATTAAA
Organism: Antheraea pernyi; assembly: GCA_015888305.1. Lineage (NCBI taxonomy): Eukaryota > Metazoa > Arthropoda > Insecta > Lepidoptera > Saturniidae > Antheraea > Antheraea pernyi. The sequence continues at coordinate 53,429 of MU159803.1, read as the reverse complement.
CGGGTAAATTATTTGAAAGCTCCAACGAAATCGTAATAATTTTCATGAACCTTTTCGTGTCATATCAAAATCACAGTTGAAAAGATAAAAACACGTCATTGTGTATAAAATTATTTTACTTTGAAATCCCATGAACCTAAAAATGTTACGTAGTTATATTAAACAAAGTATTTTTTGAATATAACAATTGGAATTGTAATAATAGCAATAATGTCTGTTATAAGTTTTTTACGTTTTTCGATCAGCTAAACGTTGAATGCTGAAAATATAATATATAAAACCCAAAGATGCACATTTAACGTCTCACAGCCGGCACACAAAAATGAGTGCATAATTTTGGATTATGCAATCATTTCTAATAGTCTCGCGTCGCTTGCGTCCTTGTAAAAATAACTTTAAATCATACAGGTAAGTTTGAATTTGCAAAATCATGCAAGTTTTTGATGTATTTCAGTTTTTCATGATTTTTTACGGACGGTTTTGAGCGCTACTTTTATTCGAGACTGTGCCTCTTGGGCTTTTATATGTCAATGGTGAAAAGTGGGATGAGTGGAAGGGAGATGAGTTATCCGGCGCTCTCACTGACCGAACGAAACGCAACAATGCAAGCACTGTTACTTCACGTCGGATTTCTGCGAGAGAGTGGTAGTACCCCGGGCGAGCCGACCCATTCATGCTGAAACCAATAATAGCTTCAGCGTGGCTCTACCACCTATCTATGCTTTTAAACCTATGCTTAAAAATGTAACATTAAATTAATTTTGCAATTCAAAATTAAATTAAAAAAAGTTACAAGAAAACGTTGTTTAAAAATTTCCACATCAGTTGATCATCAATGTCATCAAATACTTCTATACGATTATTTAGAAAGATTATAAAAAGTTTTAACTTTAACATGTGAAAAACGGTACCATAGTACTGGACAATGACGTTTTACAATTTGATTTTTCACTATTTATAACAATATTGATAACACTACTAATTTTCTAACGATTTAGAAATTATATGCTATGCCAGTAATTATTAAGAATTAAAAAATAATATTTTAAAATATAGCAAACATAATATTCTATTTTATCAACTCACGAAATCTCAAAAAGGGAATAATACCTGACAAAGATGGTTAAATTATTTTTCATTTTACTAAAATTATTCTCGAAGGCATTTAGACTTATTTCAATTATATCCAATCCGAATAAATACTTGTAGCAGAACTAAGAAGGTATTTCGAATTAAAAGTAAATGAAAATCAGAATTCGAGATGTAATTTTGAGTGTTTAATACCTTTTACTAAAAGGGATTGAATTTAATCTTTATAGTAAAGGATCCAAGATACAGAATACAGAAAGTTAACTATTTAAATTTTGATTGAAGTTAGTTGATTATTCAAACATTTATTTTAATGTAATATCAGCTGATTTCACTCACTTTAATTACTAGCAAAGTAATTAAGTGAGACTGTTTAAAAATTAGCTAAAAGGATATAGGTACTTACTGAAGGAGTTGGAACGCGGTTGTGTCGGTACTGGCGGGCACAGCACATCGCTACCCGCACTACTGACGCTGGCCACATCACGCAGTTCTCCAAGCGACGAAGATCGCAGCGCTGGTAGCGAGAAATTTATTTCCTTGGTCCTTAAAAAAAAAGTAACATTTAATTATCGGATACTATCGATCTACTTACTTCGATCGCATCAATTTATTTTATATAGATTTGCACTTATCCCTCAGGAAGTGTACATTTTATCTGGATAAAAGTTTTCTGTACCTCTGACAACTTGTATGTCAAATTTTATGATGGTCGGTTGAGTCGTTACGGTGTGAATGCATAACACATTCGCGTTTATAATGTTAGTTAGGATATAGTTTATTATTAGCCGGACCTGAGGGGATGGGCCGGGGGCCCATCTCCTCATTGCACAGGTCCGGCGGACAAGAGGGGGGCAGCCGGTGTGTACCCGGTCTGTCCCTCTATAGGTAGGAGCCCGGCGGCCACCTTCCGCCGGGCGGACCGTGGGGGCGGCTCTACAAGGTTGATTAGCTTGAAGGATCCCTTGCCGCCCCCACAAAATGGTCTGTCGGTACACCGTGGGGTTTTAGTCTGTGCGAGTCGGACATAACCCACCCTCTCCCCCTCTCACCCTTTCCATAAGGGATTTCCCCACATTAAAAAAAAAGGATATAGTTTATTATGCAGATAATGTTTTATTTTAATTTATAATGCAAGAATCCAAAAACTGGGCAAATATTATATAACAGGCCCGGTGGACTTTGTCCCGTCATGATAATAAAAAAACCTTGACAAACTTTTCCCATGAATCACTTTACCTTCTCATGAAAACCGCTTGAAAATCCGTTCAGTACTTTTTGAGTTTATCGCGAACATACATACAGACAGGTGTGGCAGAGGACTTTATTTTATAATATGTAGTGTGTGTGTGTACTTATGTATACTCGTTAGAAGTTATACTTCTTTGGCGTAACTAGATAAAAATCTTTCCAAAATTTTTATCTGTCGCCTTATTCTACGTTTGTATAAAAAACGACACTAACAATAGAAAAAAGGTATTTAATACATTGAAAGTTTTAATTCAAAGAAATACAAACAACAAACGCAAAGAAACAAAATGTTGACTATAGCTAACTTCAGGGTATCGCTTTTTCGTGACGGTGTCCGCACGCATCGTAAAAATTTACTCTCATCATTTTTCCTTAACGCGCCAAAAGAAGTATTCAATAAAACGATTTTATTATAAATTTAAAAAAATCAATAACCAATCGAATAATGTCTTTAAGAAGCCTAGACTTATGTAAAAGCATACTATGTAATATGAATGAGGTAATAAAAGTACTTCGTTTTCTAGAAGTTCCACCAATTTTAGTTACGCTATGTAGCCAATATGCTTATAGATTTGTGGTATACGTATGTAAGAAAACGATATAGGTCGCATTTGGTCGATTCGATAAGTTTTATTGCAATTCATAATAATAAAAGTCATATCAGACACTCAAAATATCAAGCATAGATTAAATATTGTATCTAAGCTGCGTTCCACTAGACACTCACAACGCTCACGCTCACGGCCGCGAGTTTTCCCGTTCCACTTACTTGCGGGCGTTACAATCGTACTTGGGTACCCACTTGGGTAGTGGAACGCATAATGGGGCGTTGTGAGCGTTCAGGTAAATAATACAAATGGCGATCTAGAAATAATAAAGTAAAAACTTTAAGAGGTTATGTCCTAACAGTGAATTGTAATAATTATTATGTAAATTGATTTAAATATATTGAAAGATAAATGTATAATTCAATTTTTATATTTAATTTTAGTGCAGTATTTAATTAATTTGCAATAAAAAAAAATAAGAATGTCTTCTGAGGTAACAGTAGGATATTTGGTGATAATTGTATTATTTATTTATTATATATTTATGTTTTATAAAAGTGTACAAATGATATATTTTTCTCATTTAACTTTATTTATTAAAAATCATAAAATATATTTTTCAGTTTAATAAAAAATATTAAATTATAATTAAGTGATAACAGATTAATTTCGTCTCAGAATTTAACGATTGCAAACATTATTAAATAGAATTTAAAATTATCAAAACTTAATTAACATATTTCATGTAAATATATTCATAAATTTCACTGATCCATTAAATACAATATGTTATTTCATATAAATATTCTACTGCATCAAATAATGACATTTTTACGGTCGCCATCTTTATCGAAAATCCCGCCAATTTTGTCAACGCTCACATCGATCCATCTCCAGACATGGGGTATGTTACGATGTCATTAATGACGTTTTCGGCGCGACCGCAACGCCCGCGGTCGTCTAGTGGAACGGCTGAAAGGCTGTTGTGAGCGTTGTGAGCGTCTTATGGAACGCGCCCCATATCATTCCCCTTTATTCATTCGACTGGAAGAAGTAACTGGGAGCCGAATTTATCCTCTTGTAATAATATGTCCCTTTTCTAGATAAAGTTCGTATATATATTTAGAAGTAATCACATTAAGCTATATTGTTACAAAAAACGTCTACACCGCCATTGTGAAGTTAGTAGAAAGCTGAAGCTGAGCATGAAAAGAAATACCGCTTATTAGAACACAAATGAAAAAACAGCTATATAAATTACATTATATAAATATCATCATTACGTAGTATAAAACAAAGTCCCCTACCGAGTCTGTTCGCGAAAAACTCAAAAACTACCACCAGTGGATAAAGTGATTCACGAGGAAGATTTTGGTATATAATTTGTCATGTATTTTTTTTTTATAATCAGGGGGGGACAACGTCTGCCGGGCCTGCTAGTACACAATATGTTACAAAATAAAGAAAAGCAAATAATAATATTTAAAATTTTATATACATGATACCACTACTATAAACTATTTCGATTTTTTCAGCATAGGTAGCTTGTAGTCCTCAGTTATAAAGGTAAGAAACCCAAGATTAATTATAGAGGAGTAAAAGATTATAAAAGTTATATTGTTTTTAAGGTGCAACTATGAAAAAAAATTACACAAAACTAAACAACATGACCTTTATATTGTATTGGGCATACAATGGGCAATATTTTTATGGAGCAAATATTCCATAAATAAATTCAAAGCCACACAGGCAAGTAATAACAATATTTTCAGTGTATAGTAGACATGAAAATATTAAGCCGTATAGCGATTTTGCTTACGCATATATAAGTAAAAATTTATGCGAATAAAATTCAGCGTAACAAAAATCTCTTTTTATATTGTTACAATTTGAAGTATAGTCCGCGTTAAATATTATGGCCGCTCTGAATGTAGCTTTGAATTCGGCTTTGCGCATATTACAGTCAAGAAGTTAATACAAAACAAATTCAAAATATTACCATAAGAATTTTAATAATGACATTTATGAATCTTTGTCACGATATTGTACGTACAGTATAAAAATAAAAAATAAAAAGCCTTTTATTGCTACATACTAATACTACTATTACATTTTTATTTTATCTTTTATACAAGAACTAATGTCGGGTACTATAGATTATTTTATTGGCAAATTAACGTGTACTGTCCGTGAGAATCGTAGAAGTTTTTTAAATATCTTCACTCAAACAACCCTTTGTTACATTTACTTTTAATTCTGTGATTTCTTCTAATATATACTGTGAATGTCAATTTTGATCATAATCAGATCTCGAACGTAAGCAAAATATCTACACTGATAAGGATTAATAGGTATTACATTTGTCAAAATAGCGTCGAAAATAATCCATATATTTTTAAATAATATGTAAAAAGAAAACTGATTATAGCGACTTATACTTAAGATACCATCGCGGACTTTCTATACACATCTTTTTTTATTTTATTTTTTATGTCATAGGTAGCAAACGAACAGGTGGGTCACCTGATGTTAAGTGATCACCACCGTCCATGGACACTAACAACACCAGAGGAGTCGCAAGTGCGTTGCCACCCTTTGTGGGGAAGGGTTAGAGGAGGGAGAGGGAGAGGAGAGAGGAGTGAGGAGGGGAGATGGGCCTCCGGCGCTCTCATTGACCGAACGAAACTCACTGTTAATGCAATCACTCTTACTTCACGTCGGTTTTCTATGAGAGGGTGGTACTACCCCGGACGAGCCATCCCATTTATGCTGAAACCAGTAATAGCTCCAGCGTGGCTCTACCACCATCCAAATCTACATCCACATCTTTAATATACACACTTCCGTAGTAAATTATTTTGATATAGCGTTAGCAAGGTGAGCAGTCCGAAAAATATTATTTCGTATTTGATCAAAACACATGGGCTTTGTTTAGTTTCTATAAATATTATACTCGTGTATTATCATCACCATATATATTAATACGTGAAGCTAAAACTTTGTACCCCTTTTTAAGCGAATTGGACGAACGGATGAACGTGAAATTTGGCATAGTTAAAGTTTATATCGACGAGAAGTGCAGAAAACGATTTTTTTTATATAAAATGCATTACAAGCGTATTAAATATATCAAAATATACATTACTCACACTACTGCTCGAATTTTACACAACATATACACACATATAATTGGAAAAGGCATTTTGACGGATGTCATTCTTACGTTCCTATATTTTACCTTTTCAATATTTTTAACATGACTGACGTTGCATGCCTTACATGCCCTTTCCATAGTTCATTGATTTTTTAAAGTTTGAACTTTATTAGGTTTCTTTTGTCAATCAAATCTATAATAAAAAGTTTTCATCATGGCTTCACAGTTATTTGCCACTCTTTTTTTTGAAATTATATAAACATTAAAAAAAATCTGTTTAAATGAAAATTGAAATTAATTATAAATTTGAAACAAAAAAAAACAGGCAGTTACATAAGGTGGTAAGGCTCTCAAATTCTAAGTAAATATAACTTAACAAAAATAAAGAAATTGATCGCAACTCATGACACAATTTTCAATTAATTTTACACGACACCATGGGTGATATTGAATTAAATGTAGTCTGTGCATTATGAGGAATAGTGATATGCCCAGTATCGTCGTTTGGAAAAGTAATGGATACACAATAGAATCAAATGATTGCGATCAATTTCTTTATTTTTGTTAAGTTATATTTACTTAGAATTTGAGAGCCTTACCACCTTATGTAACTGCCTGTTTTTTTTTGTTTCAAATTTATAATTAATTTCAATTTTCATTTAAACAGATTTTTTTTAATGTTTATATAATTTCAAAAAAAAGAGTGGCAAATAACTGTGAAGCCATGATGAAAACTTTTTATTATAGATTTGATTGACAAAAGAAACCTAATAAAGTTCAAACTTTAAAAAATCAATGAACTATGGACGAATGTCGTAGGCGCCCCCACTAGTATATATAAAACTTTCATAAGTTAATTCTCTAAACTACAGTGAAAATCGTATCAAGATTCATCTCGTAGTTTAGAAGAATTAAGGGTTTATATAGTTAGACGCAAAAAGAGATTTTGTTTTTAATATCTATCGATTATCGATAGCACACTAATAATAAAAAGAATGCTTATACTATAAAGGGAAGTGACACTTAAGTGTAGCTGCTGCACACACCTTAGAAATGGTAATTTATGAAGTTATTATTATAAAATGGTCCTACTAACATACTGCGGTATCCCTAAATATTATAGGTAATGTGGATATGCCAATAAATCAGCTGTGTTGCTGACTCGGTCTATATTTGTTCTCGCTCTACATTTTATCCCTAATATCCTACTGGCTACGAGAAAAATACAGTTAATACACATTAAAATAGCGTACAGTGTGTTTAAAAATAATATAAAATATAAAAATCAACAGAAATGCCGATCGGAAAAATAGAACAATTCGATTTATCAACTAAAAAGTGGTCTGCGTACATCAGACGTGTCGAACAGTTTATAACAGCACAATCCAAGAACAACGGCGACCACCGAGAGATACCTCCTCCGTCGGTCGTCGTTGTCATGCCGGCCTGCGTAAATATCTCTTCACGTTACGCTTGAAGGACCCCATGTTATAGGAAGGAGGGAACACACTAGCCGAGAGATTGTTCCACAGCTTACGGTTCGGTAAAAATAAGATGTAGCGAACTTTTTAGTTCATTTTTTTTGGTGGGTGAGGCTACATATGACTTAATTTGTGTTTATGTGTCCCGGATCACCCTGAGACCAAATATAGACCAAGTCAGCGACACAACTGGTTTATTGGCTTACCAACATTACCTATAAATATTTAGGGATACCACACATACCTACTAATGTTCTGTTATAATATTTCTTCCTGAAAGTTTAAAAGTATTGTATAATTCGAACCTAAACCGCTACCGTTAAGCCATCATTTTTAAAATTCAAATTATAACAATACAATGAAAATTATCCGACCGGACAAAACTTTCAGCAGTCTGTAACTTAATTGATACTCGGGTCACCTACCTATTTATCAAAGTGAGGTGTATTAGATATATTACATAATAATAAGATTTTATACCATTTTATTTTGTATACCAATGTATACAAAAACCCAAGATGCACACTTAACGTCTCACAGACGGCACACAAAAATGAGTGCATAATTTTGGGTTATGCACTCATTTCAAATAGTCTCGTGTCGCTTGCGTCCTTGTAAAAACAATTTTAAATCATTCGAGTAAGGTTGAATTTATTATATAATTTGAAAAATCATAAGTTTATCGCAAAAGTATAACCACGTATGTATATTGGGGAGTTTTTGCGGACGGTTTTGAGCGCTACTTTTATTCGAGACTGTGCGTCTTGGGTTTTTATATGTCACTGTCCAGTGTCCACGACTGATTTTTTAAGACCCAGATCTCAAATGGCGGATCCTATTTTTAAATATCTAGAAAAAAATTATTTTTTATTTCACATTACATAATACTTTATTTTCCAAGTCTTTCAGATTCTGTAATAAATACGGTATTTTTTAAAGCTTCTACTGCCAGCAGTCTGTTAACCAATGCTTCATAAGTTCTACACATTCGTTTGTATGAACCTTAAACCCTTACGGTGTTATTACAAAAAAGTTAAATACGTATTGAACCCTGGCTTTAGAAACACCGCGGTCGCTGAATGTTCGCCATCTTGCTCTTTTGTCTCGCTTTGGTTACGTTAGGTTTGACTTGTGAAAAAGGATAACACGAATTTGACTCAGGCGAGCGCGGTGCATTTATTACGAAACCTTTTTAAACCAAGTATCTAATACGTATTCACCTATTTTGTAATAACACGGTATTGGTTTTGGACAGTCCAGGCCTTAATATAGTTTAATTTATCCCTCGGGAATAAAACTTTTTCTCTACTCCTGACAAACTATATGCATTAATGTATGTTGATCGGATGTATATTTAAGGCATGAAAGATTAAACGAGCAAATAAACAAGTCACATTTGAATTTATGGTATTAACTACGAAGTACCAAAACAGAATAATATTGTTATAAAATATCTATTTAATATTACGTTCTTGTACGTTCCTGTATAAACCTACGCTCCATGTGGTAAAAATATGTTGAACATTTACAAAAAAAAAGTAGACTGTCGAATTGTTTAAACACATGTTCGAACAAAGGACACGCGTCTCTTGAATGAATAAATATGTTTGTGTTCACGTGGCGATATAAAAGGAAAATAAACTGAAAGCCGAACGTCGAGTGACTTTTGTAAAACCGACGAGCAGAAAATTCAGTGAATGGTGCGGAGTGAACAAAAATCTTGATACATTTTGGGGATCATAATATTGATGTCGATCCAAAGTTAATTTCGTTTTTATTTAAAGTATATTGTTGGTATTTACTTAAACAATTCAAACCGAATGACATACAAAGTACACAGTAAAGTTTGGGCTGTAAGGGGTGTCGAATAACATCATAAGACTTGACACACCCAAGCCAACCTCACCTGTACGTGGTGCACCCTGCTGAATAACGAACGAGGCAATGGCGAAAGTGGGGTGGTAGGGTTTTACAGCCTGACTGGGTTGCAACCACCTTGTATATTGCGAAAAAGCCCGTCATAGTGATTCGTTTCTGCGGGTCGCGTTTCGGGATCAACCTGTGTATATCCGGCTTTTCGCAGGCCGGCATGACAGCGGCGACCGGCGATGGATATTGTGTCACTCGGTGGTCGCCATTGTTTTTAGATTGTACTATGCTTACTACCAGGCATACTATAGTCATTTTACCGTGCTAAAATAAAAAAAAGCATGTAGAAGCATGTATAATGTAATTACAAAAACATAAACAATTCATTTGCTGCGTTTAATTTACTAGATGTCTACATTAAAATGTAATATTTAATTTGTCTACTGATAAAGAAAATTGGAAAGTTACAAAACCCCTCAAGGCAACTATAATCATTAGAGTGTTTAAAATTCGAAGCATTTAAAATTTCAACGATAAGTTATTTAAAGTTTTTCATTTTGTGGTACGTTTCGTATAAAAGTGAACTTTTTAATACTTCTTTTGTAAATTACACTCTCATCAATTTAATGCGACCCTTTGATGTTACTAAGATAAATTTCAAAAAAATAGATATAATAATATGATGTAGATTTTATGACTTACTTTAAATATTAAATTTTATGTTCAATGAAAACTTTATAACTTATACTTTAGATAACAACCTCGTTTTAACAAAAAACATAATACCAGGTGAATGGTTAAACACTCGCAGTATTCTAGGATATGACACTTCATAGTCACATTTCACATATAAAATAATAATATCAAAACAAATACTAATAAACAACAAAGAAAACCTAAGCTAAGGTTGGTCTAAGACTTTCAGAAGTATACCTACACACCTAGGTGCAATGACCGGTGCCGAAAGCTGGGAGGGGAGACCCGGAGTTAATAATTTTAGATAATAAAACGGACAATAAACCCTTTTATTTTATTCATGCTTCGAAAAAATATCCTTTGTTACTTGGTCTTTTACTTTCACTTCAGCCGACGGCGGTCATTGACAACGTGTTTAACATAGACGAGTAGAGGTTTGAGTATAATTTTTGTATTTTTCAAGTTAATTAGGTCATATATTAAGCACCTATTTTTTAATTAATTTAGAAATAAAATCGAGTGCAGTCTATCCTTCATAAATATTGTTACTGTATAAACATTCAGCCTGTATATGTATGATGTTAATATTTTCTATAATCTATTAATTTCTATTATATTGTATAGTTTCTTGGCATTTCATGAAAATTCACACAATGCGAATTAATACATTGTAATCGTCGAAACTGTTAAAGAGAATTTTGGTAATAGATCATTAGGACAAAATGGTTATAAATCAAAAGCTTAATTAATATATAGATCAACAATTATAAGACTAGTTAGTGCCTTTCTTGTTCGCTGCTTGAGATATTTTAGTCTTAAATAGGGAATCAAACTTTGCCTTTATTTTATAGAATTACAATATCTTTCATTAATAAAATAATGTTCATTTTATCCGACTAATACAAAACATATTTAGGTGTAAGTTTTATCAAATTATTACCTTATTTATGTTCATCCCCAATAACATCATTATCCGCATAAATAAAAAATCATTGTAGAATAAGTGCATTAATTAATAAAAACAAAAAAGGTTACTTCAGTTACAAAAAATCTTTATAAAAAGTGAGCTAGTGAGACAGAAATGTCCTTTTTTCAATTAATAAGATATTAAGGTTCTATTTTTCATTTGCCATTTTATTTATTTAATTATATGGTATTACTGCAAGGGGAAAATTTGGCTCCATTTTGTCCATAAACCCGTGCGAAGCCGGGGCGGATAGATAGTGTTTATATAAATTCAATTTTAATCTTATCAGTAAGGATGGCCGATGGGTAACGCATTTGTTAAATGGGTCGAGCTAATGAATCTCTTTGCTCTACAAAGCGGTTAATCTTATTGGGATTCGCATTTAATTAGTATTTATTGTATATTCCACGTTACATTTGGAAAAGTTTGCTTTCGTAAAGATATATCCTATTTTACGTTTATAGGCTTTATATATCTATAGATAAGTTACTGTTAAAATAACATAACTTTACGTTATGATATGTGACGATATATGAACACGCCAAGTGTAGTATATCTGACTTTCAAGTTCAGAATAACCTGCTATTAAGTAGTTACACTTTTTAAGTCGTTGAATTATCAATACGAAGGTTAATTATGATGTAAACTACTTTCATGATAACGATTCGACTGAATTTGATTTAACCGGCACATGTGATGTTTTGTTTAAAATTATTCCCCTTGCTTACCTACCTGTGTGATTATTGTAAGTAAAATCTATATATTAATACGTCAAGCCTAAACTTAGTTTCCCATTTTAACGGATTTGGGCGAACGGATGGACGTGAAATTTGGCATAGTTAAAGTTTATATGGAGGAGAAGTGCAGAAAGCTATTTATTTTATATAAAATGCATTAGAAGTACATTAAATTAATTAAAATATGCATTACTCACACTACTGCTATTTATTTTATATAAAATGCATTAGAAGTACATTAAATTAATTAAAATATGCATTACTCACACTACTGCTACAATTTTATACAACATATACACACATGTAAATAAAAAAGACATTTTGACATCTGTCAATAAAGGACTTCAAAAAAGGTTGTGAAGGAGGTTGCTATGCTCGACTGTATGTATTATTTTACTCTTACGTTCCAATTACCCTTTTTCATTCTACATTCTACAATGATATTATAACATAATACCCTTTGACAAAAGAACCCTAATAAATTCAAACTTTAAAAATCAATGAACTATGGTCGAATGTCGACCTCTGGGCGCCCACTAGTTGTAAGTAAAACCACAAAGGACATAATGAAGAAACGATGTGGGTGGACCGTGCGGTGCGGTGCGGGATATCGGGTGCCAATGGCGAAAAAAAAGAAACGCGAGTGAAGCTACGGAGTAAATATAGATAACAACTGAATATTTACGCAACTCATAAATTATCAGAATATATTTTCATTAATTCTAACAGTTTGTTATTATGTGATATTTATTTTATTTTTATTTTAAACTCTTAGGGAAACTTACAACTAAACAAAAAAATTACATTACGTATTTAAACATAAACGAAGGCCACATACAAGTTTCCGCATCGATAAAGAAAAATTCATTTTTCTCAAGAAAATATGATTCCGAAGAAGGAAATCAAAAATCAAAAAAGCTGGAATTTAGAACGCATTCGTCTTTCTGAATACTTGTGTTAAACAGATCTACATTCATAGTTCGGTGAAGCTGTCAAGGCCGCAAGGCTAATAGCATAGTCGGTTCAAGGAAAAAAAGATCTACATTCAGATCACTAACTAAGTTATTAGCACTGTTACCAACTCTAATTACGTACGAAGTCACCTTAACAACCGGGTTATAAAGTATGCTATGGCATCTGCTAGGCACAGCTGGTACACGCAAGTTAATCTTACTCAGTAATTCCGAACAATCAATTTTACCAATGAGTATACAAAGAAGATATACTATATCAGCTATTTTTCTGCGCTCATACAATGGAAGTATATGAATTGTTTTATAGTGTAATGTGTAATTTCATAAATATGTTATAGATTTAAACCGTATGTAACGAAGAAATCTTTTTTGTATTTGTATTTATTTATGTTGTACTAGTGGGCGCCCAGAGGTCGACATTCGACCATAGTTCATTGATTTTTTTAAGTTTGAATTTTATTTGAGTTAATATCATTGTTGAATGTAGAATGAACGAGCATTGCAACCTCTTTCGCAACCTTTTTTGAAGTTCTTTATTAACGGATGTCAAATTGTCTTTTTTATTTACATGTGTGTATATGTTGTGTAAAATTGAAGCATTAGTGTGAGTAATGCATATTTTAATTAATTTAATGTACTTCTAATGCATTTTATATAGAATAAATAGCTTTCTGCACTTCTCCTCCATATAAACTTTAACTATGCCAAATTTCACGTTCATCCGTTCGCGCAATTCCGTTAAAAAGAGATACAAAGTTTAGGCTTCACGTATTAATATATAGATATATAATTTATATAGTGTGTAGTGTGTATTCATGTGATTGTATTTTTTAATAATTGCTTTAAAACTTCTTTTTTTCTGAAGTGGCACGCATTTTATCGCATTTTGTTCACATAGTTCTTAATAATTTACCTAAAAAAATTACAAACCCTTAGGTTATATTATATATATAGCTTTAGCTAGCGTTCCAAGTTGAAGCATTTCGTGTGCATATGTCAATTTTATATAGATGTTGTATGTAATAAACTGTTATCGATAACTCTGCTGTTAAGTGATTTGCTGTTTTGTAACGTAACGTGTAACATAAACAGGATAAGGAAATAAATAACTGTTGTTCGTTTCGAGACCTTAAGAACGAATAATCTACAATGCTTTCCCTTTTGATACTTGCTTATTTAATTTTGAAATAACGTTAGTTCACCATTGCTATGTATGATAATAATAACGGACGAGTAATATTCAATAGCAAAATAATGATGGCTTCAATAAATTCCTGTGTGATACAAATAGACGCAGGGCGGTGGTTTCGCAAACGAACTTTCTTAAACTTCTACCATTTGTAGACATGGAATATAGAAACTCTTTTCACGTTTTATATGTAATTTGTTATAACAGAATCAATAGACGATCCTCCTACGATAACTTTTACGCAAGAAAGAAGAAATTTCTTAACAACAGAGAAGAAATTACATTAAAGCCTACTCATACAACTTACCGATATATCCAATTAAGGAAATACAAGGCGATAGTTTGAGAACTTTAAATGGCAGTTCTTGAAGGTTTCTTTCGATGTTTTCTGTACTTAGGTTCAAATAACTTGTAGAATGGATCAAATTAATTAACTAACTTTTTTAATTAAAATATGAAATATAGATTCATGTTTTTTAATTGCCCTTTATAATTATATTGATATATAAATTTATTACGTGTGTATATCACTGAACTCCTCCTAAACGGTTGGACCGATTTTATAGAAATTTTATGTGCGTGTTCCAATTGGTTGGTTTTTAGGAATTCTTTTAATTATCAAAGCAGGACAACGTCCGCAGGGACCGCTAGTTTATTATATACTTTATTGCGTATAAGTAGGTATAACGCTTCAATGCAAACTCTACTAACGTTAAATGGGAATATGGTCTAAAATGTGGTGACATTTTGCATGGTAACTCAATATCTAGAGGTGAACTAACTCTCACGTATTATTGCCGAAACAGGCTTATAGATAGGTGCTTGGTGACAGACTTTCAATTTGCTAACTAAGCGGGTTTAGAAAAAAGCCATACCACGATGCTTTCCTTCACCGAAAGTTCTTCACTAGGATTCGAATCTACGTCCATCAACGCGGTGTCCGGGCTCGTTAACTAATGATGACATCGTCTCCAACGCTTTTATTATTGAAGTGAGAATTTATTTAAGCACGTTGAGCGTACGTATTTTTTTAGCAGGAGCTTAACTTGTGATTTCGCGTTATGAAGTGATAATAAGCGTGCCCGACCTTATTGCGCCTGCGTGGCTTGTGTCAGACTAGTGACGCGTTTTTTTTGAAAATTTACTTTATTTTGAAATAACGTCAGTTCACCATTGCTATGTGTGATAATAATAACGAATGAGTAATATTCAATAGCAGAATAATGATGGCTTTAATAAATTCCTGTGTGATACAAATAGATGCAGTGGCGGTGCTTACGCAAACGAACTAACTATCTTAAACTTCTACCATTTGTAGACATGGAATATAGAAACTCTTTTCACGTTTTATATGTAATTTGTTATAACAGAATCAATAGACGATCCTCCTACGATAACTTTTACGCAAGAAAGAAGAAATTTCTTAACAACAGAGAAGAAATTACATTAAAGCCTACTCATACAACTTACCGATATATCCAATTAAGGAAATACAAGGCAATAGTTTGAGAACTTTAAATGGCAGTTCTTGAGGGTTTCTTTCGATGTTTTCTGTGCTTAGGTTCAAATAACTTGTAGAATAGATCAAATTAATTAACTAACTTTTTTAATTAAAATATGAAATATAGATTCATGTTTTTTAATTGCCCTTTATAATTATATTGATATATAAATTTATTTTTTACGTGTGTAAATCACAGAACTCCTCCTAAACGGTTGGACCGATTTTGATGAAATTTTGTGTGCGTGTTCCAATGGATCCAAGAATGGTTTAGATGGTTAATTGGTTGGTTTTTAGGAATTTTTTTTATTATAAAAGCAGGACAACGTCCGCAGAGACTGCTAGTTTATTATATACTTTATTGCATTTATTATGTAGGTATAACACTTCTATGACTCAAATTGGCGTCCCACAGGGTTCTATTTTAGGGCCATTTTTGTTCTTAGTATATATAAATGATCTACCGCTAGTGGTTGATAACTGTGCTGACATGGTTCTTTTCGCGGACGACACTTCAATTATATTTAAGGTAAAAAGAATAGATTCAGAGCTTAGTTATCTAAATAATACTTTAAATAAAATTTCCGACTGGTTTGCGTTAAATAATCTATTGCTTAATGCCAACAAAACAAAATGTATAAGATTTACCTTGCCTAATGTTCGGTTTACTAATAGTAGAATCGAGATCGATGGGAATCTAGTAGGCTTAGTTGACGATACTGTGTTCTTGGGTATTACACTTGATTCAAAGTTACAATGGGGTCCTCACGTAAAAAAATTGGCGGGAAGACTAAGTTCTGCTGCATTCGCAGTTAGAAAGATTCGCCAGCTAACAAATATTGCCACTGCTAGGGTTGTCTACTTCGCTTACTTCCACAGCTTAATGTCTTATGGTATTTTGTTGTGGGGGACAGCAGCTGAGGTGGACACCATATTCCTATTACAAAAACGAGCAGTTCGAGCAATTTATAATATGAGGCCTCGCGAATCATTAAAGACTAAGTTTCAGGAATTCGGTATCTTAACTCTGCCCTCCCAATATATTCTAGATAATTTAATGTATGTCCGCAAAAATTCAGATATGTTGGATCTAGTAAAAGACCAGCATAATTTAAATACTAGAAACAGCAACAAATTGGTCATTCCATGCTTCAGGCTCACTAAATCCAAAAACAGTTTTTTAGGTAATAGTGTTAAGTTTTATAATAAAGTCCCAAAACACATTACCGATTTGCCTGATAGTGAGTTCAAGAACCATGTCAAGCGGGTTTTAATATCTAAAGGCTATTATAGGGTGGATCAATACGTGAATGATTGTGACGTCTGGAAATGACGCCCCTCTCTGTGCATCCACTAATAACGAATGTGAATATTTATATTACTATAGAAATATATGACATGAAAAAATAAACCAGATCGAGTTTCTTGCCGGTTCTTCTCGATGACTGGGCTGTTTTCCGAACCGGTAGTAGCTTTGACGTTCATAAACGCCTTCTCAGGGCCTAAATTGAATAAAGGATATTTGGATTTTGACTTTGAATGCAAACTCTCCTAATGTTGAATGACAATATGGTCTAAAATGTGGTGACATTTTGCATGGTAATTCAATATCTAGAGGTGAACTAACTCTCGCATATTATTGCCGAAACAGGCCTATAGATAGGTGCTTGGTGACAGACTTTCAATTTGATGGAGGTAACTAACTAAGCGGGTTTAGAAAAAAGCCATACCACGATGCTTTCCTTCACCGAAAGTTCTTCACTAGGATTCGAATCTACGTCCATCAACGCGGTGTCCGGACTCGTTAACTAATGATGACATCATCTCCAACGCTTTTACTATTGAAGTGAGAATTTATTTAGGCACGTTGAGCGTACGTATTTTTTTAGCAGGAGCTTAACTTATCGCGTTATGAAGTGATAATAAGCGTGGCCGACCGTATTGCGCTTGCGTGGCTTGTGTCAGACTAGTGACGCGTAATATGGCGGCCTGTGTACATGTAATTTTAATATTCTGCATTTCATAATATGTTTGATAGGTTAATAAATTTTATAAAAATGTATATAATCATTATCCCGAGAGCCAATAAGTGTGGAAACCGGACTAATGTTAATAATTTCAATATACAAATTATCAAGTTTATAATTCACACTACATATAATTAATTTAAAAATACAGAAGAGCACACAGTCATTCCAATGTTTTCAATTTTCATTTCTATCGGTAGTCCTTATGACTGCCTCGACTTTTTTGTTATATATCATAATAAAAAAAAATGTGTGTGTGTGTGTGTACTTATATACACGTGTTAGAAGTTATACTTCTTTGGCGTAACAAGATAAAAATCATTTCAAAAATTTTATCTTTCGCCTTATTATACGTTTGTAGACAAAACGACACTAACAATAGAAAATAGGTGTTGAATACATTGAAAATGTTAATACAAAGAAATACAAACAACAAATACAAAGAAACAAAATGTTGACTATAGTTAACTTCAGGGTTCGTGACGGTGTGCGCGCGCATCGTTTAAATTTACTCTCATCATTTTTCCCTAACGCGCCAAAAGAAGTATAGCTTCAAAAGTAATAAAAAAATGTATGTACATAATCTTAAGAATATGTTAAATAATAACACCCAAATAGAATAATTAGATACAATATACAAAGAGAACATTGAATAATACGATGTGTGTATACACACTTTGTATGTATACGATATATGCTTTTACACTTTAGTAATATTAAAGTAAAAGGTACTCAGATGATCATAAAACATAATGTGGTGAGGGCGGACGTGAGGATAAATTTTTCCTTCTTTATTATCATGTCATTTATCCCAAGAGCAAAGATAAGTTTTGTCTAGTGTTAATTCAGGCACGTACGTTTTTCATTAAAAATAATTATTCATTAAATAAGAGTTAACGAATAAGTGAAGGAGTGTACACTTCTTTTTATATACTATAAGTTTCATTTCAAATGAATTGACGGCTGTAACCTGATTCTCAAACAATAATGGAGCGATTTCTCGTAAATTCTGTTTGTTAACATTCTTTATTATCCCGCGCAAAAATCATTAAGTTTCCTAAATGGGACACCACTGGGGCTCCCTAATAATTTTCAGCACATTATTACAATACTATGAATTTTTATCATTTTTCCCTAACGCGCCAAAAGAAGTATAACTTCAATATATGGTAATGGATAAAATGTATCTACATAATCTTAAGAGTATGTTAAATAATAAAACCCAAATAGAATAACTAGATACAATATACAAAGAGAACATTGAATAATACGATGTGTGTATACGATATACACACTTTGTATGTATACGATATATGCTTTTACACTTTAGTAATATTAAAGTAAAAGGTACTCAGATGATCATAAAACATAATGTGGCGAGGGCGGACGTGAGGATAAATTTTTCCTTCTTTATTATCATGTCATTTATCCCAAGAGCAAAGATAAGTTTTGTCTAGTGTTAATTCAGGCACATACGTTTTCCATTAAAATTAATTATTCATTAAATAAGAGTTAATGAATTAGTGGACGAGTGTACAATTTTTTTATATATGATAAGCAAGTTGAATTTCAAATGATTTTTTTTTATGTCATAGGTGGCAAACGAATTGGTGGGTCACCTGATGTTAAGTGATCACCACCATCCATGGACACTAACAACATCAGAGGAGTCGCAAGTGCGTTGCCACCTTTTGGGGGAAGGGTTAAGGGAGGGAGAGGGAGAGGAGAGGGGAGAGGAGGTGGGCCTCCGGCGCTCTCACTGACCGAACGAAACGCAACAATGCAAGCACTTCACGTTGGTTTTCTATGAGAGGGTGCTACTACGCCGGGCGAGCCGACCCATTCATGCTGAAACCAGTAATAATTGCAGCGCGGCTCTGCCACCATTAATTGACGGATGTAACCTGATTCTCAAACAATAATGGAGTGATTTCTCGTAAATTCTGTTTGTTAACATTCTTTGTTATCCCACGCAAAAATCATTAAGTTTCCTAAATGGGACACCACTGGGGCTCCCTAATAATTTTCAGCACATTATTACAATACTATGAATTTTTCATTATAACATTATAATGTGCAAGCAATAGCGTATTGTTTCTTTGATTGTGCATATCCACTAGTTATATTTGAGAAATGCTTTTGTATTTTATAGCCAATATATTAAAAAAGATTATAGGCTACCTAACATTACAATAGAAGGCTTAGCGGTGAAGCAAATACCATACAAACTATTTTTTTTACAGTGAGCTGTGTGACGCATCGCTTGTGGATCAGGGGCACGTTGGCCGTCCAATAAAAACCAGGCATTACCGAGAAGGTCCGAACTGTGAATGCTTATGTAAGCTAGGCACCAAGAATCAATTGTACCAATATACGGAATTACATTATCGACACCCCGGTTTATGCTTAAATTATAACTTAAATATGACGCGAGTGATAATTTTGTGTATATTTAGTTTGAAAACTAACTAATAAAGTATTCAGACAATAATTTGTAATTCTAAAATAATCTCGCCTATAGATGGTATATTTAACGAAAGTAAAATTATATTCAGTAGAGATACGAAACCAAAAGTAAATTGAAAGCTTTCTCATAACGTGCATCACAGTTTCTAATAATAAATCTAGGATTGGAAACAGTCGACTGTTTATCTGTTTCGTGTTTGTTTCCACTCTGCGGCTATCCTTTTATCCTTTTAATAAGTTTGCAGTAGTTTATATAAGCACGCGCATTGAGAACATATAATTATATTAAATGTTATATGCTAATTATTAAGCAGGTAACCCAATAAAAATTCATTAATAAATAAATACACACAATACTATTTTTTTTTATATATCATAGGAGGCAAACGAAAAGGCGGGTCACCTGATGGTAAGTGATCACCGCCGTCCATAGACATTTGGCACACCAGGGGAGTCGCAAGTGCATTGCCAGCCTGTGTTTGGGGGAAGGAAAAGTGGAAGGGGAGAGGAGAGAGAATGGGTGAGTGGACGGGGAGGGAGTTGGGTTATCCGGCGCTCTCACTGACCGAACGAAACGCAACAATGTAAGCTACTTCACGTCGGTGTTCTGTGAGAGGGTGGTACTAACCCGGGCGAGCCGACCCATTCATGCTGAAACCAGTAATAGCTTTACCACCGACAAACCCACCTACCTACTAATATAATACTTACATGTAACATGATGATGACACGTCGTGTGGTGGATAGACAAGTATCGGCGGAGACGGTGTCGGTGATGGGCTGTTTTTGCGTCTACGTGCAACAAATACTCCCGCCATAACGATCAGTAACACCAGTGCTGCTCCGGCTCCACCCAAAGCAACAAGTACCGCTTCTGTTGAAAACGATTTCCGTAAATCCTCGGTTATTATCGCATTTCTATTCTACTTTTATTTATTAGTCTAAATGGCTATAACGGCTTCCCTTGGTTTTGTGGGAAGTGCAGAAGACACTCAAACGGAATGGTAGATAGTGCATAGGTGAAAAAGTGACCGAATTTCACTGAGGCTGTTGCCGTGTACGCAATTCCGCTATCGAATAAATTATTGTAGGTACTATACACATTATATACATATTATTTTATCTATGCATATATACTGTTCATAAATATGTAGGTAATAACTCGGTTCTTAAATTTGCTTTTTTATACTGATTGATATGTGTATCGGTGTCTTTAATTGTACTAAGTATTTCAAATTCTACTTAATTTCATAATATAGCTACAATGTTTTGTTCTTCAATAGTTGTTCACGTTATTTTCCACTTTTGTTTTTTTTTTAATATTTCTATTCCTTTGAATATAGGAAAGTCCAATTTGCATATTATTTTGAATTCCGAAGTCCACTGTAGCGTCATAAGATACAAACGGCACGCAATAGCAACGGCATGTATGGACCAGGTCCTGGAAACAAACGCTAAGTGCGATTTTGTTTTAATCGTTTCCATTCTAGAAATTTTTAATAATGAGAACCATGTTCAACCAGAA
This sequence comes from Antheraea pernyi, assembly GCA_015888305.1. Taxonomy (NCBI): domain Eukaryota; kingdom Metazoa; phylum Arthropoda; class Insecta; order Lepidoptera; family Saturniidae; genus Antheraea; species Antheraea pernyi. The sequence continues at coordinate 31,955 of MU159803.1, read as the reverse complement.
CGTCGAGAACGATAATTTGAATACCATATGGCGGTGAAGATTTATCTGAAATTACTTTGGAATTAGCAGAATTTTTAATGTTTGTTTTAAAACAATATTAATTTACACCAAATTAGAAAGATAACAAACCTCGGAGAGTGGGTTCCGTTTTAACTTACTGAACAGCAATAACGAAATTGAATCAAAACTTGCCTTAATTTGTCAAATAAGCAAACAGATGTAGAAATGAGGGTATTCTGTATCAGGTTGTCATCTGTGATAAAATGAGGATCCTCTATGATAATTAAATATATATATCGTGCTGGCTGGATATAGAGAAAGCAGCAAACATTTGTCCTAAACGTAAATAAATTTAAAGGAAGCAGCCGGATAACTTTACACAAGGGAAAAGATTCAAATTCGTACAACTAAAACGCCTTTGTAGTGTTCAACGATTCCTATCTTTTATTAAGATGGTAAAAAAGCATTTTGAATAACAAACTAAATAGATACTTTTACAAATTAAATAGATATATTTTTATTTATTTTTTGCATATTCTAGTAGACTATTACTGCCATTGTCAAGTAGGTCATTATTACAAGTTTCTTGCGATCATTTCACTGAACAAATAAGATGGTGGCCGTGTTGTTAGAACTTTCCAGGGAGTTTTTGTGGCAAGTCAGAATCTCCATGGTATTATTTTCGATCCACATCATCGGTGCACAAAAAAAAACAAACTATATTACGTAAAACACCACTAATAATACACAATATAGAGACAAATAACACAAGTTTATGAATAAAATATAAAGACTATTATATGACATTCCAAGATGCCTCCAAATAGTAGAATAGTACAAATAGTAGATACTCAGTTAAATGATTTTATTTTTAAACAAAACGACTACTTTATAGGTTAGTTTATTTTACAGTTTTTTCACTACAGCTAACTAAAAAAAGCTCCTATGTTTCATTTTTTTTTGTAACTAAATAGATACTTTTACAAATTAAATAAATATATTTTTATTTATTTTTAGCAAAACAATCTTCTATTAGATTATTACTGCCGTTGTCGAATAGGTCATTATTACAAGTTTCTTGCGATCATTTCGCTGAACAAACAAGATGGTGGCCGTGTTGTTAGAGCTTTCCAGGGAGTTTTTGTGGCAAGTCAGAATCCATTCTCCATGGTATTATTTTCGATCCACATCATTTGTGCACAAAAACCAAACTATTACGTAAAATACCACTGATGTTACACTAAATAGAGCCAAATAACACGAGTTTATGAATAAAATATAAAGACTATTATATGACATTCCAAGATCCCTCCAATAGTAAATAGTAGATACTTTAAAAAAAATCAGTTAAATGATTTTATTTTTGAACAAAACGACTACTTTATAGGTAAGTTTATATTACATTTTTTTCACTACAGCTAACTAAAAAAACTTCCTATTTCATTTTTCTTTTATAATAGGTGAGTCACCTGGTGTTAAGTGATCACCACCGTCTATAGACACTTGCAACACCAGGGGAGTCACGAGTGCGTTGCCATCCTGTCTTAGCGGGAGGGCGAGTAAGGGAAGGGGGAAGGGGAGGGGAGGTGGGCCTCCGGCGCTCTAACTGACCGAACGAAACGCAACAATGCAAGCACTGTTACTTCACGTCGGTGTTTCTGTGAGAGGGTGGTACAACCCGAGCGAGCCGACCCATTCATGCTGAAACCATTAATAGCTTCAGCGTAGCTCTACCACCGTTAATGCGGAGATGTATATATACGTTGCTCGTAGACATCTACAATTATACTAAGACTGATCAAACGAGTAGATCTCTGTAATCAGTTCTTATGATGTAATTAGTTTTTGTTAGATATATGGCATACATTTTTATAAGGTACAACAATAATTTCAAAATCTATAACAGTATTACTAACAATAGATGCTAGGCTTTTAACCCCATTTGTTTTCTTTTTTAAGTTACTCGATGTAATAACATACCCCGAGCGAGCCGACCCATTCATGCTGAAACTATTAATAGCTTCAGCGTAGCTCTACCACCGTTAATGCGGAGATGTAAATATATGTTGCTCGTAGACATCTACAATTATACTAAGATTGACCAAACGAGTAGATCTATGTAATCAGTTCTTATGATATAATTAGTTTTTGTTAGATATAGGGCATACATTTTTTATAAGGTACAACTATAATTTCAAAATCTATGACACCATTACTAACAATAGATGCTAGGCTTTTAACCCCATTTGTTTTCTTTTTTAAGTTACTCGATGTAATAACATTTGCCTATTCAGTTCATACTTCCAAAACTGCTTGAAATTACTTTAATACTGATATAGAAAGCAATTTTCTTTACAAGATAGTTCTACCGATCGACTCTTATTCTCAAGCGTCCTTCCAAAACTTACATTGAATTTCTTGAAGAGCACAGAGTAAAGGTAGTTTATTGTTGGAAAATATAGCTTTAATATACAAAGAAATTTTCTTATATTTTTGGAACCCCAACGCTTGATGCCCATATAAGAACGTTTTGAGGATTATGGCAGAAGTTAATGGTGTCTGAAATATGAAGCGGAGACATCAACGTCTTTATGGGCTTCGTTAAATTTGCTAGTTTTATGACATATAGGTAATAATAATATTATGCCTTTCATATAGGAAACGAATATTAAAAATAATACATCCGTACAACAGTATGTTCGGAATATTTTTATTAAAATAAACTAAAGTTTACGGATTTTGTGAGCTAAATTATGGTATTATTTTAATGTTTACTTTGTATAAAAAAGTTAATTTTTATTTTTTTTATTTAAATATATAAATGAAAATTATAGGTACCAAAAATTGGTTATTTCACTGCAGATAATTCAAAAAGTAACATAGGTAAAGGCTGTTATCATTATTACTGTTCAGAAATCGACATCTTTATTGCTTTCATATAGGAAACGAATATTAAAAATAATACATCCGTACAACAGTACGTTCGGAATATTGTTATTAATAATAAACTTAAGTTTATGGATTTTGTGAGCTAAATTTTGATATTATTTTAATGTTTATTTTGTATAAAAAAATTATTTTTTTATTTTATTTAAAATGAAAATTATAGATACCAAAAATTGGTTATTTCACTACAGATAATTCAAAAAGTAACATTGTTACTGTTCAGAAATCGACATCTTTATTATAATGGACAAGAACATATTTAAAAACAAAACCTAATAGTCGAAGGTATTTTTTGATAAATAAATAAGCATTACTCGTTTTGATAATAAGATGTCCTTTCCTTTATATTCCGTTACGTCTTAATTACTCAGAGCAATTTGATACCGCGAAGTTGAAAAAGTATTCAACTTTTCAAATTTGTAAGTCATCAAATTAGAACTCACCTCTCAAATTTACAGCATTAGCTATTGAAAATTCCGAGACTGAGGCGGTTGTGGGAGTTTGTTCGAATCTTGTATTTGGAGGTGAAGTCTCAAGTTGTCCGATAGCTTCCACGTGCTGTGAGATTACTGGATCGTTGTATTCTGGGTGTTTTTCGTAATACTCTTCGTCTTGTCGTGCATTTAAGTCATCATCGCCTCCGTTGTATTGGTTATTGTAGTCTGTTAATGGAATAAAAATTAATAAAACATTAGTATATTGTATACATAATAAACTAGTATATTTCGCAGGCCGGCATGATAGCGGCGACCGGCGATGGATAGTATGTCACTCGGTGTGAAGTCTCAAGTTGTCCGATAGCTTCCACGTGCTGTGAGATTACTGGATCGTTGTATTCTGGGTGTTTTTCGTAATACTCTTCGTCTTGTCGTGCATTTAAGTCATCGTCGCCTCCGTTGTATTGGTTATTGTAGTCTGTTAATGGAATAGAAATTAATAAAACATTAGTATTCAGTTTAAAGAGAAATTTAAGAAAGATATCCAATATTTTAGCTTTAAAATCTTTGTAACTAAAAGCAGTTATTGATATATAAGTATATACTGTCCTAGTCAATCTTTTTGGCCGTTCTGAATTTAGCCGTAAGTTTCGGCTTGCGGATAATATCGTTTTCTCAATATTCTACATACAATACATGGATTTTATTTATTTACACCTTAATTTGTGACCTCCGCACCTATATTCAGAGCGGTCAAAGACTTTGGCGAGGACTGTACATACATTGATACTTTTTATAAATTTTGAAAATGATATTTGAGATTCAGTACCCTTAAGTAGCTTGGAATTAGTATTATTTTATATCAAAGCTTGTTTACTTGTGGAACTGTTTGAGTTATATCTTTACATATTATAAAAGGCAAAGTCATCTGTATTCTTATAATCCGAAAACCAATATTTCCATTCAATCAATATTCTTAGAAGACAAGTTTATTCTCGGATCAAGTTTTGTATATATTTTCTTACATAACGTGACATGCAACAGATTATGAAGTAAGAAGTAATAACATACACACAAAATTAAATTATTACACTTACATTACGCTGCTATATTTTATTAAACTATTAAATATCAGCTAAAATAATGGCATATATATCCTCTAGAATTCTAAAGTATATAAAAAAAACGGCAGCGACATTAACTTAAGTGTGGTTTCAAACTATTATGACCACTTACGTATCAAAGTGAATCATTATCATATCAAATCATTAATCATCATAATTAAATATATTAATTAGATATAACATCCCAATCGACCCCATTCTTTAGGTTATATATTTGAAGGTGGTAGAGCCACGCTGTAGCTATTACTAGTTTCAGCGCGAATGGGTCCGCTCGCCCGGGGTAGTACCACCCTCTCAGAGAAAACTGACGTGAATTAACAGTGCTTGCATTGTTGCGTTTCGTTCAGTCAGTGAAAGCGCTGGAGGCCCACCTCCTTTCCCTTCTCCTTTCTCCTTTCCCTCCCCCTCCCCCATACAAAGTCTGGCAACGCACTTGCGACTCAGCCGGTAGCTTTGCCTCCTTTTGACATAAAAAAAAGTATTTTTTTAGTATAATTCATTTTGAATGACATACCCTCAATTATAAAATTAAAGATTGTTTTTAACATCATTTGATAGCATCATGTCATATTCACATAACATCTTTATCGGATCAACAGTACAAAGGTACTTTGAAGTAGGTCACAAAACATTGTGAAAATATTCTAGTCGAGTGCATTTGAAGGATACAATATAATCTCTTGAGATCACAGTCAGACACAGATATTACTCCTTAGAATACTTCTAACTTTCACGTTATTCTAGTCCATAAAATGAATCTTATTTATTTTAAACTGTATTGTATAAGTTTGGTTATCATATAATTTTGAATATTTCATACTTTAAACTTATTTCTTATTATATTTCTTTCTTATTATTTAAATAGATAGATACAGTGGAGCAGCGTTCGTAGACACGCAAACTTTCAGCCATAACAAATTAAGTATAAGAAGTACGATTTACATTATACATACAGAATTGATTGCTATCTTAGAAGCCCTATCTTATATACAAGATTTATAGTATAATAAGTTTGTAATATATACAGATTCCAAATATGCAATTCAAAATATAAGTAAATGCAGTTTACCTAACTTTCGTGGCATTGCTCTGGCTTATTCAATTATTAAGTTGCTACAAAAACTTGTAACTTTTGATAAATCTATTGTAATACAGCCTTCTCATATTGGAGCAGAAGGAAATGAAATGGTAGATGGACTAGCAAAAGAAGCTATAGAAGAGGGAATTTTATATGATTGTTTACCAATATACAACGATTCTACAGCTGAGATCAAAAGAAATGCAGTCAATATATGCTCAGAATATTTTTATGAAAGGTCGTTAACGAAAGGTATTTGGTATAAAATTATCCAACAATCTCTGGGATCGGTCCCATAGTTCCAAGACTCCAATATGAGAAGAAGCATGATCGTCGTAGCTTTGAGAATTTGTTCATATTCATATATGCATATGCATATTCCATTAAATAAGTTTAACTTAGGGAAAACAGCAACTGCGAAGCTTGCCTTCAAGAAGAAGACGTGTATCATTTTGTAATGGAATATGTCCGGAACGAATCCCAAAGAAGACAGGTATTTATGAATTCTTATAACTTAGGTGTTTGTAATGAATTATTGTCACGCCCAACATCGGAAGAAGCCAAATTAATATATAATATGATGGATTTATGCCGACGGGTATAAAGACAAGAAAGTGATTGTAATATTGTTTTTTAATTTAGCTTTTTTATTAGTATTTTGTAAGATGTATATCTGCAAGTTGTTTTGTAATTTGTGATTGTTCGTAGTATGGATAAGGGTGGCGTGTTCTCTTTGAACAAACCCTCAATAAAAATAAAGAGAGAAAAAAAAGAATCCATATTTAGATGGACTTGTTCCAGAACGAAGATTAGGAATATATTACAGATAATGGAAACAATAATAATATTAATAAATAACTGTGACAATATTTTACATAAATTATCACTACATTTTATAAAACAACGTCCTTGGTCAAATCTGTCTGTTCGCGATAAACACAAAAACTACTGATCAGATTTTCATGCTGCTTTCACCAGTAAATAAAGTGATTTGCGAGAAAGGTTTAGGTATATAATTCGTTAAGATTTTTTATTATGAGGGCGGGATTAGCTCTACCGGGCCCGCTAGTATGTAATATAAACTAAATAGCATGATAGATGTATAGGTGTCATACGTCGTAGTCTGGTGAATCTGTTAAGACTTTGCTAGGTCAATAGCGTAAATAACTAAAGAAAAAAAAGAGTCACACGTAATTATACTACAGAAGACTATATTTTATATTATCTATAAAATATTTATATCTTATATAATACAAAAAATATAATATGTAACACTAAATCTAAAAATAGTATCACTTAACCAATTCTTTACGTATGCGATCTGCAACCGCGCGACCCTTACTGATATATGAGCAGTTAATTAAATAGTGATGCAGCCTGATCTTGGAAGGATTTTAGTTGATATTTTATGGAGTATGTGATTTTATTTATTTATTTACAATTGTGAATATAGCAACAGCCAACAACAATAATATAAAAGGAGTAAACTAAACTGAAAACCAACAACGCTTTATCACATACATACAAATTACACTATTAATAATATATTATAATATTCATAATAATAATAATAAAAAATATATATATATATATATAAGAATAAAAGTGAAAATGAATTCACTGATGGAAGTTAAAATATAAGAAGAAAAAAGAAACAAGCTGGTAAATACAATTAAGAATATTGAAATATGATTTACTAAATGTTGTTTAATTGGTCATGAATATAAAATGTGTTTAATTGTCCTTTTGAATTTAAATGCTTGGTCGTTAAATATGTCTAATGAGATGAGCTTGGATACGAGCTCATTGTATAAATGAGTCATACGTACAATCGGATAGTAGTAAGAAGTCTTGTAAGTCTTGTTCTTGTAATTTTAACGATGAATGTTTTAAGAAATCGATAATCAAAATTGGTGTTAAAATTTAGAAACTCTAGCAATGAGGAAGATGAGATGATTTCCTACTAATTTCCTTCAAGCTTAAGTTAACAAATAGAAATATAATCAAATTTGAAGAAGAATTTCTTTTCTATTTCAAACATTTTAGAGAATCTAATATTGCAAATTCTCAAGGATACTACGAAAATATGGAATTTGTTATCTACTTCAACTTTTAAATGGCAAGAATAAAGTCCGAATAGAACTTATATTCGTTTTGAAGTTAGAAACGCGAAGCTAGTGTAAACATTCTCGGGCACAAATGAACAAATAGAATTCTAGAAGTTTGGGAAAATCAATTTCTAATGGGTCAAAAAACTGAATAATAATTTTATAACATAAACACTGTTTGCACGTGGATGAAATGTTAAAAAAGGCTATCGTTAAAAATCTTTAAAAATACGTACAACTTAATTTAGGAGAATCCTATGAAATTATTAATATGCATGCATTCGCAAAAAGGAACACGTTTATATGTAAATATATGTAAGACCAATTTTACATTTCAACGCACTCATATTTTCACCGACCAGTCAGTTTCCGCATGGATGATTACATATTTTTATAAAATAGCTCTGATATTGAGACTATGGATGAAGTAGTGATCTTTTTTATAATATTAAATTTGTTTATTAAAACATATAACTTTATGTAGTTGCGAAACTAGATAGAAGCCATAAGAAATCAAGTAAGAAATTAAGTCCAAGGAGGGGTCATAATTGATCCGTTAGACTTTATTACAGTATTTAGGAGCAAACGGGTTAACTTTAATCTATTCATAACAAAGCATAGGCCACTTAATATTAGATTACTATTACTGTATATTGCTTCAGTAGCTTGTAGAAGATATATTATGTCAAAATATATAATACACTTTTATTAGGTATTTATTCAAGGAATAGCTAATGCAGTTGCCTTCGTTCTTATGAAAATGATTTTATTATTTTATAGGATTTGGATTAACTATGACCTATTTTGTAATTATTATTATATGGTAGAAACTTTTATGGGAGGACTTTGAATTTCTGATCCGTAACTTTTTGTGTAACAAAAAGTGGTGGGGCTAAGCACTGTGTCTATTAGAGTGGGAGCAGTAGGTATCTCGCTTGCCTTCGGGTATTGGATAATACTGAGACATACGCACTTCACGCTTTCTTTTTGAAAGTTTCACTTCAACCGTGTGTGATCTGCACACATGTTTTTTCACCATTACTTAACACTTACAACCGTTTTTCTGATTTTAAATTACATCTATGAAATTTTATCATTAGTGCTCAACCATTACAAAGAGCGTAATGATATACATAATACTCCCAAAGTGTACGTCCAGAGTGGACGCTATAATCGAGCGTCGAGCGTGGCGTCGTGTGCGGCGCGTTCAGCGTCCAAGAACGACGCTCGCGCGCCATTCAGGACACTCACGTTTTAATCATAGCTATGTTTGAAACAAACGCTCCACGCTCGACGCTTGACTGTAGCGTCCACTCTGATCGTACACTTAGTCTTCTATTTGCCAGCAGAAGACTCATTACGATCAGTTCAACTTTCTGTGGATTGGCCTTCAAGTCAGTATTTTATCTATACTTGTGATTGACCAGTAATTGAAAGCATATATATATATCTTCTTCTTCTTCTTACCCTTATACCACATAATTAGGGACGGTACGACATGTTTGTCATGTTGTGGTATATGATTTGGCTTAATTTTTACGATCGGCCGCCTGCCTGACATCAACCCTCCTTGGGATTAAGACGTAACGCCCTAAATACAATAAATAGAATTTATATATATAATATAAATAAATAATATATAATTATAATAATAAAAACTGACGAGCGCCTTTCACTTTATCCCTACTACGCGGCCGACCATCACGCGACATGCAACACACAGACGAAAAAGTTTGAGACGATGTAATAAAAGTTTCACTTTAATAATAATGTATATATAGCAATTTTAAATATATAATATATTCAAAAGTAGTATAAAATTTAAATAAACCAAATCACGAGGAAAATTAATGTTATATACATATAATCGTATAGGTAAGATATGCATAATTCTCTCTCACCTGGGCTATAGGGTGCTCCTAATATTTCAGCCGGGTCAATAGGAGGAGCATACCACGGCCTACGCGAATATACCTTCTTGCTGTTAACTGTGCGCTGGCCTACATCAACTTTCTTATAACTTGACGGAGACAGGTTTAACATCTCTAAACATCTGTTGATACCTGTGAATAAAACAAACGTATGAATAATCAAAGATCGCTGACTCATATAATTATAGTCATGAGTTTTACAAGTGAACATATTTTGTGTTATATTGTTCTTTATTATAATCAACTGGGACCCGTTAACTAAAAATACTAACGGATTTTAATAAACTTTACAGGAGATATTCCAATCTCAGTTGTCTTGGAAACTTAGGTTTCTCTAATCAATGAAAACTTTAGGAAAATACCCGACATCTTTCGTTTCTGAAGTTCAGAGTGAGCTTAAAGTTAAAATTACTAACTTATATTGTTCGTCTCGACATCATAAAGTTATAGTATCGATTAATTTATGCAATTTCATCGTAATTTAACAATTGCGATGGGCTTATCAAAATTGAATTGAATCACAATCATTATTTATATATAAAAACCCGTGATGCACAGTTTCGAATAAAAATAGTGCTCAAAACCGTCCCCAAAAACCTCACCGATATACTTAAATAATTATACTATAAACTTATGTTTTTGCAAATTCAACCTTACGCGAATAGTTCAAAGTTGTTTTTACAAAGCAGTGTACAAAAAGTTCGAAGACGCGAGTGACGAGAGACTATTTGAACTGAGCTCACAATTCTCAATTGTGCACTCATTTTATGCGGACGGGTTAGAGACGTTAATTATGCATTCTGCGTTTTTATATATCAATTTTCACAATACTTTTATGCATTTACATTCAAAATATTTTAAAAATAGAATGTATATGCAATTTACTTAGGTATTGCTTACTACTGAACAATAAAATTGCCGTTGGAAGGAAAAGGAGCGCATCTAATAAAAACTCAGAACGAAGGAAAGTCGAAAAATAAATGCCTATAGCAATGGAATTCCTTTTTTTATTTATTGTAATATGAACAGAAGCCACAACAAACAATACTATTAAATACACTTTCTTTCTGATTCTAAACATAAAACCCAATATTGCAAAGAACAGCAGATGCGTCCCTCTTTGGACCTCAGATAATTTCTTTACCGTATTTTTTATGAAAATGTTATCATTACATTGTACAAAAGTGGGAAAGTTTTGTGTGCGAGAAACTCTTTAAACTAGAACAATATATAAGAAACTAGCTTTTCCCGCGGCTTCGCTCGCATTAATGTGCATTTAAATTATATCTCGGGAACGATATAGTTTTCTCTGGATGAGAGGTACTCTGTCATTTTGTTGTAGACCTGACAAGATGTATGAAAAATTTCATGGTGATCGGTTGCAACGTTAACGCAAACAAACATACAAACTTATTTTCACATTTATAGTATTAGTTACGATTAAGGTATTTAGAATAGGCTAATTTTAGTTCTCTTTAAATTGAAATTAATGCATGCACTCTAAAGACTATACTACGGTCGTATACAATAACAGTAACCACTGATTTGTAAAGTTTTTTCTATGAAGTTCAAAAACACATGACAACGGATCATAGTAGAGCTAGCGCTGAAGGGATCTGTTTATTGAGGATCTTTTTTTTTATATCACAGGAGGCAAACGAACACCTTGGTCATCTGATGATAAGTGATCACCACCGTCTATAGACACTTGCAACACCAGGGGAGTCACAAGTGCGTTGCCATACTGTGTTTGAGGGGAGAGGTGGGGCCTCCAGTGCTCTCACTGACCGAAGGAAACGCAACAATGCAAGCGTTGTTACTTCACGTCGGTTTTCTGCGAGAGGGTGGTACTACCCCCGGTGAGCTGACCCATTCATGCTGAAACCAGTTTTCAGCGTGGCTCTACCACCTACAAGCTACCATACTGCGTTACGCTTTATGATATGTTAGATACCCAAAGCCTATTTTAAATTTTGATATTTAGATAATCCATTATCACACTGCACATGCAACAAAGGAAATCACCTTCAGAGTAATAAAAAAAAATAGTGATCTGTTATCTAATCCTTGGTTTACATTTAAATGATTATATTATTTCGATTTCAGGAAAAACCCTGAACGATATAACCGACGCATATATGCAGATAATGTTGTTAGGAATTCGATTTTAATCTTGGATTGTATTACTTCTATTATAACTTCCGATCATTAAGGAATTTTAGGTTCATTTTCTGCATATACTTTTTTTTAATTATTTTTTTTAATAATAATGAAAAATTCTTTCAATTTCCTATTTGATAAATTCTTTCATGGAAGGCTATATGCTATATAGATCATCACGTTAAGAACAATAGGTACGCAGAACCAATAAAGAATGTTTCAAAATCGTTTTTTTTTACAATTGAAAATTTCTGCTGCATGTAGACTTAAGCCTAAAGCAATTATACCACGCGGAGGAAGTCACGAGCAGAAGCTAGTATACTATACATAACAAATACAAAAATATTTATGCAAAGTATAAACATTTATAAAAAGCAAATTGTAAGTACAGAAAATTAAACACAAAAATCCTTAATGATCAGAAGTCATAATAGAAGTAATATAACCCCTAATATGACGATAGAACAATAGTATCGCAATGGTTTTGAATACTACAATGAGTGAACGTACAACATAGTGATGAAAGCATTGTATTGTGGGTGGCAGAGCGCTTAATAAAGTCCGTCTGGCTAGTTACTATCCCCGAATTGAAAATTTATCATCAAACATATACGTGTAGGTGTGTTACAAAAACTGTTTTAAAAGCCAACCTTCCTACGCTTACTGCGTTACTCGTTTATATTATTACTTAATATGACGTTAGGTTGTGATTTTACGCCAAAGCTTACGTTATAACAAGTTTTATATACCAGGTGTTAGGTCAGTCGCTTACAATATTCTGAGAGACATATATTATAATATTCATAGTCACATTTAACATATAAAATAATAATATCAAAACAAATACTAATAAAAACAAAGAGAACCTAAGTTAAAGTATGTTCTAAGACTTTCAAAAGTATATATACAAACGTAATAAACCTAGGTGCAATGACCGGTGCCGAAAGCTGCAAGAGGCGACCCGAAGTTAATAACCTTTGATAATAAAACGGACAATAAACCCTTTTGTTTTGGTCATACAGTTCTCACGTTCACTTTCTCTTCCCCCGACAATCATTGACACTGTGCTTTAACATAGACACGTAGAGGATTGCGTATAATTTTTGTATTTTAAGATAATTTTCAGATAATTAAGTTAAATATTAAGCACCTATGTTTTTAATTGGTTTTGAACGAGAATCGAGTGCACAGTATCCTCCATAAATATTGCTACTGTCTAAACTTTCAGCCTGTACATATATAATTTTAAAAGAATTTTACGTCCAAAATGCACTGGTAAATGTCTACTGGACTCTTCAATAGTTGCACTTTGAGAATCAGATGTTTGCTAGAATTAATGTGTTTCCCTCCCGAAGCAAAGAAAAAATTGCTAAAACGATTGACTAATACTGTTTTTGAAGTATATTAGAGTCCTAGTCAATCGTTTTGGACAATCTGAATAGACCGTAACTTCTGACTTGCGTATAATATAGTAAAGAATTATAAATAAGTAGTGGGCCCGGCGGACGTTTTCCCGCCCTGATAATAAAATAAAAAAGTTTGGCGAGGTCTGTACTTCATCACCAAAGCCTTAAATGTCGACTGTGATTAAGTCATGTAAGGCAATTGTGTCGTATGTACAAATTATACGTTTTAGTCCGATAATATATTTATTAATGCCCGAGACAAAAATAATTCCAAAGAAAGAAAATATTATATTTACGTCCAAGAATCCGAAACTCAATATTACAGATATGAAGGTATAAGAAAATCCGAACGGAAAAATATTTTACCGCAGAATTAGTTATTGATTCGGATTATCCGGATGATGTCTTCTTACATTATTTTCATTTATATAGAATTTATCTTAGATCTCGTATTATTTTGAAGTTGATATAAAATCTTGCATAAATACATTAATGTAATACTAGTGTACATTTTTCATTCAATAAGACAAGAGAGAATAACATTATTTCAGTGGTTTCATAAATTTACTAAAGATAAATTATTAATTAATTAATTATTAATGTATATTATCAATTTACATATTATAAAATTAACATACAATTTAACAGGTTAATTTCAAAGGTCATGTATGGAATGTAAGTCATGTTAAAATATTGAATGTAGGATGAAAAAAGTTAATTGTACGGTAAGAGTAAAATGAAGGATGGCGAAACGTCATTTTCATTTACATGTGTGTATATATTGTGTGTCATTCAAGTAGTAGTGTGTGTAATCTTTATTCTAATTAATTTAAAGTATGGCAAATGTATTTTATACAAAAAAAATGCACTTCCCTATATAAACTTTAACTATATCAAATTTCATGTAAATCCATTCGCGCAATTGGCTTAAAAAGGGATACAAAATTTTCGCTTCATGTATTAATATATAGATTATTGTTTGTATGTTTTTCTACATATACTTGCGAAATATGCGAAGTTACAGATATGAGTGTACATAAATATATAGTTAAAAGAACATTTTTGGTATTACTCACAATCTTTAAAAACCAAAAAAACACACCAAAAAGGCACTTAAATAGAGCTCGAATGTCAATCACACCGATCCTCTTACTTTCCTTTGCAATGTAGAACTTTTGATTATTCACTTTGAAAGGGGCACCTCGGAAAATACCTATTGAAATGAAGGGTATCAGAGAATTTTTCATTTGTGCCTAAAAAAGGTTTTATTTATTTCTGGCCTTTTACGCGACGAGGCGTTAAATACGCATTACTTTTAGAGACACCGCCTACTACCCAAGATATTTTATTGTTACATCCTTTTTAGAGAAACTGCTCACCTGAAGCCCATTAAAGGGTATATTAAGATGATTAATGTGTAATAAAATATTACATTGTGAATATTTAATGACTGTAACCAACTGATCTTTCGAAATTATCGGTAGCGGCCTATTAATACCTACGAAATTTTGGGCACAAACTATATATCAATGGTGTCAACCAACGTCAGGTCCAAACCTCAACCAAGGACGCGTTTTTAATTACTTTTATTGTTTTACTTACGAATATTTAGCTCACTTTATTACTAGCTTCAGATTTAACTTTTTCAGGTACACCTCGCGTCAATAAAATCAAACGTTTTTTGTTAGACGTGGTAGCGACCAATCAATTCCGTAACGTATTATATTATTTAACTAGCCTCTGCCCGCGATTTCGTCCCTGTGGAATAATTACTTTGGGCTAACGCTAACACTCAGCTCTCAATAGGAAAAATAGCCGATTTTCAAAAATCGAAATCAAAAACACTTTATTCAATTTAGGCCCTAAGAAGGCACTTATGAACGTCAAAACTACCACCGGTTCGGAAAACAACCCAGTTATCGAGAAGAACCGACAAGAACCTCGATCTGGTTTATCATTTTAACAAATATATATTTCGATATTTAGATTAATAATATATTCTATATAATAGTAAATGTCACAAACGTTTATAATGGATGCACAGAGATGAGTCAATTCCAGACATCACCATCGTTCACATATTGATCCACTCTATAGAGTGATATCCTTTTGACACCAAAACCCGCTTGACATGGCGCTTAAATTCGCAATCCGGCAATTTTGAAACATTCTTCATAGGTGCTCCGCTGCTATTGGTCTTAGCGTGATGATATATAGTCTTCCTCGATAAATGAGCTATATAACACCGAAAGAATTTTTCCAATCGGATCAGTAGTTCCTGAGATTACCCCCTACAACGTCACAAACTCGCAAACTTTAACTCTTTATAATATTAGTATAGATGACGGATTTCCGTAAAGTATCGTATTCTTCAATAAAACAAATTAGTCTAAAAACTGAATAAAAAAGTGTGTCTGTACTTATGTACACGCGTTGCAGTTATACTTCTTTGCCGTAACAAGATAAAAATCTTTTCCATAAGTTTTTCCAATCTTTTCCACAAAGAAATACAAATAATAAATACAAAGAAACAAAATGTTGACTATAGCTAACTTCAGGGTGTCGGTTTTTTGTGACGGTGTCCGCGCGCATCGTAAAAATTTACTCTCATCATTTTTCCCTAATGTGCCAAAAGAAGTATACTGTTACCGCCCACCTCCGGTGCCGCTGCATCACATTCAAGAGACGAGACTACAACACGACCGGAACATTGATATTAGCGCCACCATATTATAAATATACATCGACACTAGCGCCAACATATTATGACATGGCGCTTAAATTCGCAATCAGGCAATTTTGAAACATTCTTCATAGGTGCTCCGCTGCTATTGGTCTTAGCGTGATGATATATAGTCTTCCACGATAAATAAGCTCGATAAATAAAAAAAATAATAACAAAAAATAAATAACACCGAAAGAATTTTTCAAATCGGACCAGCAGTTCCTGAGATCACCCCATACAACGTCACAAACTCGCAAACTTTACCTCTTTATAATATTGGTATAGATGACGGATTTTTGTAAAGTAACGCATTCTTCAATCAAACAAATTAGTCTACACGCGTTGGAGTTATACTTCTTTGCTGTAACAAGATAAAAATCTTTACCAAAAGTTTATCTTTCGCCTTATGCTACGTTTGTAGAAAAAACGACTCTAACAAGGTATTTAATACATTGAAAATAGATGGGCCTTTAAAAGGCAAGATGTCAGTGATATCTAGGCACTTCTTAATATATACCAAGTATTGTAAGGCGAAGCTCTGGCCAAATAAATAGTGACAGTATCTGCGATGTGTTTATTGCCATTCCTGACTGCATCAACACTATACGTGATTAGTGTAATAATACATTTAAATTCACATGAAATCATCTTAGTTAATATTATTATATCTTGGTTAATGGATCTTAACTAATAGAAATTAGAGATGTCTAATTACTTATCATTAATATTAGAGATTAATATTAAACCCCTATAGATTTTATATTAAAGAATAATTATTAATGCGTTCAAATATTTATAATGCTGATGTGCTAAAATCAACTTTGAAGCACTCATTCAATCATAACATAGGTAAAGTACACAAAGCGGTGTTGGACGATGTGTCTGTATTAATTAATTCACAGACTAATGACATCCAAGACTCACGTTAAATTGGAACCTGAAACATTATTGATTTCATGAAAGTCATGGGTTATTCATTACTCGACTATTATGCGATGGAATATATTTTATGAACGCAATCATTTTACTTATATATCAGGTAAAATATGTAATGCATAATATTTACAACGATTTTTATGTATAGGTGGCAAATGAACAGGTGGGTCACCTGATGTTAAGTGATCACCACCGTCCATGGACACTAACAACACCAGAGGAGTTAGTGCGTTGCCCCCCTTTGGGGGGAAGGTTTAGGGGAGGGGGAGGGACTGGAGAGGGGAGGTGGGCCTCCGGCGCTCTCACTGACCGAACGTAACGCAGCAATGCAAGCACTGTTACTTCACGTCGGTTTTCTATGAGAGGGTGGTACTACCCCGGACGAGCCGACTGATTCATGCTGAACCCAGTAATAGTTTCATTGTGGCTCTACCACCACTTAATATTGAATATATATATATATACATATTTTTTTATAGGGTACATACATAATTTGTTTTTTACAAGTAATATATATCCATATCACAATCCTAACCCTTATTCATATCAGTAATTAAAAAACAA
Organism: Antheraea pernyi; assembly: GCA_015888305.1. NCBI lineage: Eukaryota > Metazoa > Arthropoda > Insecta > Lepidoptera > Saturniidae > Antheraea > Antheraea pernyi. The sequence goes on along the minus strand of MU159803.1, from coordinate 14,540 downwards.
CTTTGTGACGCTTTCACGCCTTAAGTACGCAGCCGATCATCTTCTTAGATTAACAGAGAAGGACAAATGGTACTTTCATCCCGAAAAAAGCGCGTGCCTGAGTGATAAGTTAAAACTATAATTACGTGAATGAAGCCGTGCCCTAAATCTAGTCAATATATACGAGTAAATAGGTGAAAATAAAACAGTTCAGTGTTTTTTTCTCCTCTTTTTGTCAACCGATTTCCTTTACTTTTATTTTGTTTGATAGCTGTTCAGGCACTTTAGTGTAATAAAGAAACAAAATTGGGAATATTTATTTTTATTTACCGTCAACGTCGAAACATTTTGTTCATAAGTCTCTATTTGTCGTAATTCCCACACCTTATGTCTACAGTCTACAATGTTTTCAATTATTTATTAAAAAAAATATATTAAAAAATCAAACAAAATTATAGATATCAATAATAATATTTTTATAGAAGATTAAACTGGCTTCAACATCAGAAAATACAAAAGAAACAATGAGGCACTAAGAAGCGAAAAATAATTAATTTTTTAAATAACCAAATTACATTAAAAATATTACTATATACGCTACCTAATAATCTACTTAAAGTCGGTGACAACCCAAACTTGTAATAGGTAGTTACCGGCTACCGCGTGATAAAATTAACAATAATTACATTATCTAACACGGGTTTCGTTAGTATACTCGGCACACACTACCTTGTGACGTGAGGTTTAATTAAGACTTTTGTTAGCACAACACTTCAAAGGTCACATTTTATCTCTATGTCAGGCTCGACTTAATAAAACTACAACTTTTTTCTTTTATAATTGTACATAAAAACTTTTCGGACAAAAATATCAAAATGCTAGAAAAACTTTATCAAAATCCGCGTGAAGGTCGGTTAATTAAGATTTTTACCTATTAAATCTCAATTATTCATGTCCTATAATGTATTATCTTCCTATTGGTTATAATAAAATACTGCTTTTTGAGTGTAATAAAAAGATTCATAAGATCAAAACAATTATTATTTAACTCTGTATTAAGCTCGAATAGTAATAACTGCGTATCATACCTTAATTTAATTTGTACATTAAAAATATCTGTTGTACTAAATCATGTAATCACCTACATGTATTCTTTTATCAATTTTATTATTGTAGAAAATTGTGCATAATATTGATAAAATTTTGAAAGAGATGAGTTATGTTAAATCTAAAGAATATATTTCACTCACTGACGGTTAAAATATAGTAATTTATACTAAGAATCAGTTAAAATCTCGTATCGTATACGTAATAGAATATGTTTTAAGAGACTTAAATTTTCTTAAATCAAACTATGTAGGATATTTGTATTTAGTACAGTATCGTTACATAAAAGTATTTTAATTAAAGGGTTGGTATATAATTATATTCCGTCATGGGGGGGAACAAGTAAATCCATTTTGCTACCCCTAGAAAGGGCTCAAAGAGCCATACTGAAAGTGATGTTTTTCCGACCATATAGGTACCCAACAGCGAATCTTTACCAAGAATGTCAGGTTTTAACTGTTAGACAGCTTTTTATCCTACAAATTATCCTCCGTCATCATTTAAGAACACCAAGCTTACAATTCTCTGATCAGAGAAGGAGTGACGCTCCTCTCTGCCCATATACTAAAAACGAATGTAACTATTTATGTTTTGTAAAAATATATTACATAAAGAGATAAACCAAATCGAGTTTCCTGTCGGTTCTTCTCGATGACTGGGTTGTTTTCGGAACCGGTGGTAGCTTTGACGTTTATAAGCGACTTCGCAGGGCCTAAATCGAAATAAAGTATTTGATCTTTTGATTAATTTTTAAATTTATTAATAAGCATGTACATTTTAGAGGATTTATAAAACTACTAAAATAACAATTCACTCATTACTATCATAAAACACTCTTGTCTCACTCGGAATACCGTGTTACACAATAATCTCATATATTTAGTTAATTCAAATTAAGTTTTTATTTATTACATATGTTTAAGTCACTGTTTGTTTTAGTTCTCATTATATGAAATTGTGATATCTGCGATA
>MU159803.1:0-11901 GCA_015888305.1 Antheraea pernyi | reverse complement strand
AAATTAAAGAATTAATTTATAAGTCTTCTAAAATAATTATATTATAATTATATTTAATCTATAATTATCAATTTAATTAAAAAAAAAAAAATTAACTAAATTATTATTTTTTTGACTTATAAATTAGTTCGCCAAAGAAGTTTCACTTCTGACATGTGTACTTTGTACGCACGCACTTTTTTTATTGGAATTTTCGTATGCCCACTATCTCATGTAATATTAAATGATAGTATGGTATAAGATGATTAACACGCTGAAGTGTATAGGAGGCTGATTCTCAAATAAAATTATCGTAAAACACCAACGACAGGTGCTTGACGAGAGATTTAAGGATGGTAGCTAAGCGAACGTAAAGAAAACCTTATCACCATTCCATGGTTTTATAACGCTGTTTTCCTTCAACCAAATTTCCAAGCCGTAATGTAAAATCTACTTTTCAAAATAGACTTACTGGGAAGAATATTAGGAAGGTTTTGGTAGAATTATGTATAAAAAGGCAGTTCTGCCGTTGCATTACTAAAATATGGTTAAGATTTTTACATTATCTGAATTTGTCAATTTGATGCTGATATTTGGTCATATTTGTTCAATAAGCCTTAAGAGTTTCTGTCTAGTAGTATTCTTTTATAATTTTTATAAAAAAAAAACAGGTTTGTCGGAAATCATACAATAGAAATGAAACTATAATTAAATAAACATAAAATACACCAACCTGTTTCAGATTATTAGTAACTTTACAAAATGTACAAGTGATTCAAAATATATAATAAAAAGCAAACACCTTTTGGTGTTCCCAGGTGGTCACCCATCCAAGTACTGACCGCGGCTGTCGTTGCTTAACTTCAATGTGTTTTCAACACTGAACCCGTCACAGTGTTTACTCCCACTATTTTTTGTTACACAAAAAGGTTACGGCCCAAAAGAACTCATAGAATTTGACTTCAGGATTTTGTTATAAACAAAAAGGTATATTGTTCTTCTGAAAAATCATATACCGTGTATACTAAAATGAAATTCCTTTATCCGTTAATTTAATATAAGTATAGTAATCCAAGGATGTCTTGCCTTCAGAATAGACAAAGAGAACAGTCTAATCAGTTTATCTTGCGGACGCAGCCGTCTATAATTAAGAATGCCTTTTGTTACCTCACTCGGTTCGTAGATGATCTTGGTTATTCTCACGAGATTAAGAATCAAATTGTCAGTTCATGAACATAACTACATTTATTTATGAACCGATTTGGAAAAATCTTTTTGAAGTTATATTTCTTTTGGCGCGTTAGGGAAAATGATGAGAGTAAATTTTTACAATGCGCGCGCACACCGTCACGACAAACTGACACCCTGAAGTTAGCTATAGTCAATATTTTGTTTCTTTGTATTTGTTGTTTGTATTTCTTTGTATTAAAACTTTCAATGTTTAAATACCTTATTTCTATTGTTAGTGTCGTTTTTTCTACAAACGTAGAATAAGTGGAAAAATAAAATTTTTGTTTTTTTTTATCTTGTTACGCCAAAGAAGTATAACTTCTAACGCGTGTACATAAGTACACACACACTTTTTTTATTGTAAAAAGTATATTTTCATTATTTTTACATTAGGGTTTATATTCAAAGATACTTCAGGGAACTGCTCAAAATAGAATAGGATCTCCTATTGCTCAATACATGATGTCTTAAATACTGGTAGCTTTATGACAATTCGATATTAGATAAGTACCTAACTATAAGATAAGGATTTTCTAATATATATTTTAAGAAGATTTTTTTTAAGTCCTTGTATTCTTTGGTAAAATTCTATTATGTTACTAGCGGACCCAAGGACGTTATCCTGCCCTGATAAAAAAAAAATTCAGCCACAGCACCACCTACCGGATCCATTTGGGAATCACAAATAGTTTTGAATCCACCTGAACACACACAAAAGATCTCATCAAAATCTGTAAAGCCGTTTCGGAGGAGTTTACACGTACAGAAGAATTATATATATATAAAGATACGTCAAAGCCGTCTCATGTAATACAGATTACGGGGTACAAGTTGGCAGTAGTGGTAGAGCCACGCTGAAGATATTACTGGTGTCAGCATGAATGGGTCGGCTCGGCCGGGGTAGTACCACTCTCTCATAGAAATCCAACGTAAAGTAACGGTGCTTGCAATGTTGCGTTTCGTTCGGCCAGTGAGAGCACCGGAGACCCACCTTCCCTTCTCCTATCTCCTCCCCTAACCCTCCTACCCCCAACTCGCGACTACCCCGGGTGTTGCAAGTGTCTATGGACGGCGGTGATCGCATCAGGGGACCTACGTGTTCGTTTGCCTCCTATGATATAAAAAAAAACCTCAGTAAAAGACGCAAAAATGGATCTTGAAGCTTCAGAGAATATAGCACACGCACGCATTAGGAACAAACCTTTTTAGAAGTCGACTAAAAATGACCTCCATTACCGAGCGACCAAGGATCGTAACCAAAATATGTCGGGACTCGCTCATGTAACTAAGTTTCTAAGGAAAACCTATTCAGCCTTTGGCCTTTACAAGCCTCCGTAGCACATTCTTGTTTTTACTATTGTGCGTTGTCTTTATTTGTTTTTATTTCTTGTTTCTAATATATTACTCTACGTTTGCTCTGTTTACCATCTAGACCTGTAAAGTGTTATAAAAAATACTATTCAATTTTGAGACGTTCCCTGGTGTATCTTTGAAAGGTCAAACGCTATTGTAATTTAGATAAGACGCACTTGAAAATATCTCCATTCCGATAAAAAAAAAACAAATCAGTTTACAAATGACGTAGTTCTGAGGATTCATTAAAAAATACAACCGAATTGAGAAGTTCTTTTTAAAGTCGGTTAAAAATGTGAAAATATTATTAAGAATTTATTTGCTTGATATGAGTTTCTATTTTAATTATATTTTAAACACATTGTTCAAAATAAATATATGTATTAGCGAAGTGCAATGCCTCACAGATGAACCTACGAAGCCTAGGGGGGAAGCCCTAACACTTCTTTCTTGAACGCCTTACGGAGACTCGACGCGTACTGAAAAGTACGATTTCATGTACTGAAAAGTGCGGTTTACAGGCGCACCGAAAAGTGCACTCTTTGTCACTCCGAAAAGTAACAAAGCCCGGCCTTGCGGCCGCCTATACGATTGACGTGGATTGACACTCGAACGAACGATTGACACCTTGTTCTAGAACACAGAAAATAACAGTTAGAAAAAAGCAAAAGAAGCAAAATAAATTATATTATAAAAACTTACTCCGCTTGCTCTGCTTCGCTTCGGACCTGTGAACAGCACACGAAAACACAGAAAAAAACAACAAAGGAAATAGCAGGTAGGTGCGTAAGCGAAAATAAAAAATCTCACTCAAACACGTGGGTCGGTGTAAGTTACAAAAAAAACACGGAGCGCACGTGCGTACGCTACCGCGTCCAGATCGGAACTCAAATATATGTATTACATTCCTGTTTCATATATATACTAAGATATGGGAAAATGAAATTGTAAGGCATGTATATATATTTATTGTTAGAAATTACTTACCTAATGTCAATACAAAATATACTTTATCATAAGTTATAATAACGCGTTTAATTTACGTTCTAAATATGAATTATCACAAAACTTTCGAACTAAGGAATATAAGAATGAATTTGTAAATTTTCACGATATTATATAATTTATTATGAACCTCTGATAAGGTTTAAAATTCCCGAGCAATTTTACTTCAGGCAATTCGTGAATCATTATATCATTAGAAATGGCTATAAAAATATGTACCTATAAAATCTGTAAACTATAAATCTTACATTAGTAATATAGTTTTATGGTGTGACGAAATCGTTTGACATAAAAAGTTATATTGTAATAGTAAATTGACATCAATTATAATCTACGTATTATTGAATGCCTTTTTAATCAGATATTATTTATGACATTATTCTGAATTTATTGAAAGAATATTCTCGGATAATGCCCATAACTTTTGACAAAAAAGGTCATGTAAATAAAATACTTTTTAAGAAAATAAAAGTTCGTCTTTTTTATTTATTGATGAAGCTATTGTTTAACCGAAATCTGTCGGCCTTGTAAAGACGCTGGTCTTTCCTTTAACTTCCGCCTACTCCCACATTAAGACGAGAATTGGAAAGCAAAACAATAACTAGTCTTTCCGTATACATTTCAAACCTATAAGAGAAATGATACCTATATATATTAGGTCTTACCTATGAAATTGCCGTTTTGTATGAGAAAATTTAAACTAATTTTTTCATGTATTTTTTATTTGTATTAGTCGAAGTAATCACCCATGCAATCAATGCATCTTTGCCAACGCAGTGGCAGTTTATTGATGCCCTTCTTAAAGAAATCAGCTGGACGGGGGGCAACAAATTGTTCAAAGTCATTTTGTACTGCCTCTCGGGTATTGAATTTTTTTCCCGCTAAGGAGTTATCCAAATTCTGGAAAAAGTAGTAGTCTGTAGGCGCAAGATCTGGTGAGTAGGGCGGATGACGGAGAACTTCCAACCCCAGTTCTTGCAACTTGGAGACCGTCTGCTGTGCAGTATGAGGTCGCGCGTTGTCGTGCAGGAGTAGCGGAGACGAGCGATTGACCAATGCTGGTTGGAGATGTGTCAGCTTCTCCATCATTGTGTTCAGTTCTTCACAGTACACATCTGCAGTAATGCTCACCCCGTTTGGTAAGAAGCTGTGATGAATCACACCGGCGCTAGACCACCAAACAGTGACCATCACTTTTCTAGGGGTAAGTTTTCGTTTAGGGCATTGTTTAGGTGCTGAACCAGGATCCAACCAACTTGCTGAGCGCTTGCGGTTATCAAACAGAATCCATTTTTCATCGCAGGTAACAATGCGGTTCAAAATTCCTTCATTTGTGTGTCTGTTGAGCAGTGCAAGGCACGTCTCGACGCGTACTTCGCGCTGGCGATCATTGAGTTCGTGGGGCACCCATTTGTCAAGCTTTTTTACCTTGCCAATTTGACGCAAATGGACCAATATTGTTTTGACGCTAACATCGAAAGCTGCTGCTAATTCAGCCGTAGATTGTGTATCATCAGCTTCCACAATCGCCTTTAATTCGTCATTGTCGACCAAAGTCTTCGGACGACCGCGAGGTTCATTTTTCAGGTCGAAATTCCCAGAACGGAAGCGAGCAAACCAATAACAGGTGGTGCGTTGGTTTGTAGTGTTAGCTCCGTAAACGTCGTTGATGTTGCGTGCCGCTTGTGCCGCGTTGCTGCCACGACGGTACTCATATTCCATAATTACTCGAATTTTTAACGTATCCATGATGACAAAAAAGATTGAAATGCGATGAAAATGTAACACTAACCAATAAACAAATGACTACTTTTGGAAACGAATTCCATGTTTTTAAAATAAAATTAATTTGAAATTAGATTTCGTAGCCAAACAAATATTATTTTGATTTTTGAAATGGCCAGTACTGCAGAACGGCAATTTTATAGGTAAATACCTATTATTTACTTAGTATTTGAGAGCCTTGCCACCTTATGCAACCGCCTGTTTCTTGTTTCAAATTTATAATTAATTTCAATTTTCATTTAGACATGTTTTTATGTTCAAATTATTAAAAAAAGATGGCAAGTCATTGAGTAGGCATGATGAAAGCCTTTGATTATAGAGGTTATAAATTTATAAATACCCTTTGATAAAATAACCCCAATAAATATCAAACTTTAAAAATTCAATAAACTGGGCGCCCACTAGTACTAATAAAAAAAAATTAAATCTAAAGCGCCTGTACGTTTTCGATTTTCGTAAAAAAATTGTTGCTAGTGTCTAGGAATAAGTAATAGAATACATTTCAATCATTTCTTAGAAATGTCTGTTTGTAAGATCACTGCTAAAGTACTGTTTTATCATTAAAACCACACAAATAAAATCATAAAGCATATCTTCGAGAATAACTTAGTCTTTATTTCATTAAAATCGGTCCAATCTATCAAAACTTATTGACAATTTTAATGAATACGCGCCGTAAGTACGACAGAAGTAGGTAAGTAAACGGACTAAATACAAGATGACTTTATTAATACTGTTTTTCACACAAAGTTCCATGCGGCCGAAGTCGTGGGCAGAGCTAGTTCATAACAATATACATTCTCGCAATGGCGGATCCCGAAGGACTTTTGTATTATGCATCTTCATTCTGCATCTAATGGAAGTGTTATTAAGCTTGCATTTATGTAGAATAAACCAAGATACAAGATGCAACGTTTATGATAGCTAATTTAACTAACATTTTAAAAGTAAATGTCCTAATTTAGTTATACTACCTTCTTGTAAAGTTATAAAACTATATGAAAGGTAACCATATTAAATAATATATATATATATATTTGGGCGTTTCAAAAAAAAAAAAATTTCCTCGGAACCACTCTCAAAAGTTTCGTTTTAATGTCAAAATAGGCCTCTGAAAATGTGAGCCCTTAATATTAATATTGAGATTGTTCGCATCGCACTTTTCGATTTCCCATAAGAATAACGCAGGAAAAAAGTTTTTTTTTCTTTTGATTTTTATAACTAATGAACGATATATCGTATAGCAATACCCGTTCATTATTTTTGTAGATAATTTAACGCTCTACAAAAAAGGCCTGAAGTCAATTTTTGATAAATCAACTCAGTCAAAAGTTATTATATATATATATATGTAAATAAAAATGTAGATTCACGGGAATTCGTTTCTGTTTTGTATTTAAATGCTTTTGTGTTTATTACGTCCACAAGATATCCAACGTATAATTTTATTTAATAGTTAACGGGTTTGGGTAATGGGTTTATCTTATATACCAATAAAAAATAAGTGTATTAACTGTAGAGTCATATGATGCTTCAGTATTCAAATATGCTGTTGTGAAACAATCGTAATTAACGTAATCTTATGTTAATCTAAACATAACGCTATATCGACATAAAAGTCCACTCATAAAAACACACATAAATTCAATATTACTTTTTTTAGTCTTGTCTGTATCTTTGTGCTAACGTTTACTGTGAGAATGTTATATGTTTATTATATCGTATACTAGCGGGCCCGGCAGACGTTGTCCCACCCTGGTTATAAAGAAATCCTTGACAAATTATATACCAAAACGTTCCTCATAAATCACTTTACCCACTGGTTTAACCGCATGAGAATCCGTTCAGTAGTTTTTGAGTTTATCGAGAACAGACAGACAGACAGACGCGGTAGGGGACTTTGTTTTTAACGGAGGACAGGCAGGAGGAGGCGGCAGTTCGACCGCCGCCTCCTTCCACCGTAACCGGACCTAGGGAGGATGGGTCGGGGGGCCCATCCTCCCATTGCACAGGTCCGGCGGACGGAGGAGACGGCCGGTGTGTACCCGGCTGTCTCCTAACAAGACGGGGCCCGGCGCGGCGCTTTCGCTACTGGGCCAACCACTGGGGCGGCACGATGAAATCTGTAGAGATCTCGTGCCGCCCGACTATGGCGGCAGACGTACACCGTGGGGTTTTAGTCCGTGCGAGTCGGACATAACCCACTCTCTCCCCCGAGGGAGTGGCGTAAACATAAGGGATTTACCCACGTAAAAAAAAAAAAGAAAAAAAAGGGGACTTTGTTTTATACTATGTCATACATGTCACGAATGTAATTTGAATGGCGGCTCGAGTGAAATACGAGAGAAAAGTAGCTAAGTAAAAACAATTTAATCTCATACAAAAACAGGATATTATATAATGTACAAATAATATCTAGGGCACAGTAAACGAAAGATGTTATTTGCATTTTTTCTTTATGCTAAAAGGCAGCAAGCAGACAGAGGGCCCATCTGATGGTAAATGGTTACCATCGCCTATGGACACCTGCAATACCAGGGGTATCGCTGTTGCGTTGTCGGCCGGTTGTATTAAGTTCTACGCGGACGAAATCGCGGACACAGCTAGTTATATCGAAATTTAATTTGTTAATGGTGGTAGTAGAGCCACGTTAAAACTATTACTGGTTTCAGCATGAATGGGTCGGCTCGCCTAGGGTAGTACCACCCTCTCGTAGAAAACCGACGTGAAGTAACAGTGCTTGCATTGTTGCGTTTCGTTCGGTGCGTTTCGTTCGGTTAGTGAGAGCGCCGGAGGTCCACCTCCTCTCCTCTCTCCTCTCCCTCCCCTAACCCTTCCCCGAAAGGTTGGCAACGCACTAGCAACTTCTCTGGTGTTGTTAGTGTCCATGGACGGTGTTGATCACTTAACATCAGGTGACCCACATGTTGGTTTGCCGGCTATTCACAGCGGAAATTACTTCATATTTCATGTCCATATTCATGTAGGTTGGTCGTACTGTAAGATTTGGTCTCATTTTCCTTGTTAGTATTCCCGTACGAAGCCGGGAACGACGGCCAGTTATTAAGTAATTGTTATAGTTCGTTTCGGTCATTTTAAAAGTTACCCATAATTATATTTGTTTGTAAAATAAATATAATATAGTCATTTGCTGCAAATAACAAGCAACGTTGACTTATTTCTGAGGAAATAAGGAATCAAGAAAGCTATATGAAACGTGCGGAAGTATGGAAATTGTAACAGTTCGCGGGGATAAAACCCCGTAGGATTTCACTATTTCTCATTAAAAACAAATATAACACGATTGTATGTATACATATTTGTTTTTTTAATACTAATTATTACCTGCGACTGCAATCACGGGAATTTAACACTCCGTAGAAACTGTCTCTTGTCTAGATTAAAAGTGGGTTATTTTTTTAAGGGAAACTTTGAAGGGCTTTGAATTTCTTATCGGTAACCTTTTTGTGTAACGGAAAGTGGCGGGTGTAAACAGTGTGTCGGATGGAGTGTTAAAAACACAGATTCTCATCTGATCATCGAATTTAAGCAATGTCGAGCGCGGTCAGTACTTGGCTGGGTGGCACCTGGGAACACTTCGTAACGAAGGTTTTTTCTTGTATTTTTATTAATTAAAATGTTTCCATGTAATACAACAGTTACACTTCTATCGTTTCTTAATGATACACCCTGTTTTTTTTCTATTATAATTATATCATCTGCCTATTTTCAAATCGTAAGGGTATATGAGCTATATAACTTCATGAAAGTTATCACTATGTTTCTAAATATCGGTTCTATGGCTTTGGAAGATTAACTCCATTAAATAAAATAATGATAGTTCAGTGGTTAGTACGTCACCGCATCGAAAGACGTATGTTCGAACCCGTGCGAATATACGGAAGCTTTCGGTGAAGGAAACCATCGTGATTAAACAAGGTTTTTTTGAGTCCACCTAGTTACCTCCCTCGAATTGAAAATCTGTCACTAACTACTTATAAATGTGTTCCAGTAGCAGCACTTGAGTGTCAACCCTCCACTAGGTTTATCGTGTTTACCATCTCATAGCACAACATCATTTAGAATTAGATTAGGTGGTAGAGCCACGCGTGAAGGTGGAGAAAAAAATACTGAACAATTTTATTTTCGCCTATTTACTCGTATATATTGACTAGATTTAGGGCACGGCTTCATTCACGTAATTATAGTTTTAACTTATCACTCAGGCACGCGCTTTTTTCGGGATGAAAGTACCATTTGTCCTTCTCTGTTAATCTGAGAAGATGATCGGTTGCGTACTTAAGGCGTGAAAACGTGACAGAGTTGTTTTTTTTAATTAATGATATGAGTAATGGTTAGGATTGTGATATGAATATTTATTACTTGTAAAAAACAAATTATTTATGTACCCTATAAAAAAAGTATATATATTCAATAGTGGTAGAGCCACGCGGAAGCTATAACTGATTCCAGCATGGGTCGGCTCGCCCGGTGTAAAAAACCGACGTGAAGTAACAGTGCTTGCACTGTTGCGTTTCGCTCGGTCAGCGAGAGCGCCGGGTAACCCACATCCCCTCCCCTTTCTTTTTTCTACTCATCCTCCCCCAAACACAGGATGGTATCGCACTTGCTGTGTCTATAGACTTGCAAGCGTTTATGGACGGTGGTGATCACTTAACATCGGGTGATGCCCATGCCGTTTGCCTCCTATTGATATCAAAAAAGAGATTGTATTCAAACGCTGTCATAGAAAAGTATTAAAAAAAACCCAAAAAGTTTTAAAGAAAAAACCTTTATGCCAGAATTATTTATAGATAGGCACTTCCCTATTATATCTATACTAATTTTATAAAGAGGTAAAGTTTATGAGTTTGTGACGTTGTAGGCGGTAATCTCAGGAATGACTGGTCTGATTTGAAAAATTATTTCAGTGTTATATAGCTCATTTATCGAGGAACATTATAGGTTATATCATTATCATGCTAAGGCCAATAGGAGCGGAGCACCAATGAATGATGTTTCAAAATTGGGGTATTTCTCCTCTTGAGAGCTTCCGCTGCGTGTCAGCGTTAGCCCAAAAGTAACCATTCCACGCAGTCGAAGTCGTGGGCAGAGGCTAGTTTATTTGTATAGATATTCATGTATTGTAAACATACTACAATAATATATGTTGTTGGATACAAATACGTCTTGATATTCTACAGAAAGCACTATTCTATAAATAATATAACATGTGAGAAAGGTTACCGATACATCATGGATCAAGTGCAATGAAAATCCCATATAACAATGTTATTTGGGGGTTCTGCTTCCAGTACAAGGAATTTGTTGTTAAGCTTGCGTCAGCCCATCGTACCTTTAAAGGGCTTATACCTTTTGAATCGTAATAAGCAGCCGATGTTAATTCTCCTAGAATTTATTTTATTATAACGGATATCTTAACTAGTACTGAAGAAATATTAAAGAAGGTGATTGATTGAATGAATCAAATCAAATCAAAAATATTTTATTCAGTTTAGGCGCTAATAAGGGGCTTATGATCGTCAAAACTACTACCAGTTCGGGAGACAACCCAGTCATCGAGAGGAAACGGCAAGAAACTCGATCGGGTACATCTTTTTAACATAATATATAACACATATATTTTCCAATACATCCTACAATAGTTTTTATTGGATGCACAGAGAGGAGTCAATTCCAGACATAACAATCGTTCACATATCGATTCATTCTATAATAGTATTATTACACCAACACCCGCTTAAACTTACAGACCGGCAAATCGGTAACATGGTTTGGGACTTTATTGTAAAATCTAACACTATTACATAAAAAGTTGTTACTGGTTTTGCTAAGCCTGAAACATGAGATGACCAGTTTTTCAAAGTTTTTCCGGACATACATTAAATTATCAAGAATGTATTGAGAAGGTAGAGTTATGATACCGAATTCCTGGAACTTCATTTTTAATGATTCCTGAGAGAATGAACACTTTAAATAGCAGTTTATTTTCTGTACACTAGCAAACACTTAATGCCAAGGCATTTTCTTCCAGCCAACCAGCTGTATTGTTATCAAGAATAAAAGTTCTTGTAAGTAGAGCAATTGTAAAAGAAGAGAAGAAAATGAATAAGCTAAAAAGAATAGTAATAAAAAAGGTACCCGTAAATAGAAAGCATTCTTGCGACTTATTTCTTTTTCTTATGTCTTATCTCATCTATTTCATTGTATTGTAAAAACGAATGATACATACCAGCATAAAATTTACCGGTGAAATGCGACTCGGTCGAAAACATGTTTTCTTTTTTAAATAATTAAAGCTATATGTGGTATAGTGGAATAGAAACATGGGTATGCTAGTTAAAATAGTGTTTGCTCTATTTGATTTCAAGAAAAAAATATTATAATTGTTCTAATATTTCTATTATTAATGGTGTTGACTATTTGTCATAATTTTTAGTATGCCTTTATGCGAAAATAGCTGTGTGAAGGTATGATCGAATCAGAGATTAGTTTGTAAGTTTTTAAAAATATATTAAAGAAATGTAA
>MU159802.1:95985-133599 GCA_015888305.1 Antheraea pernyi | reverse complement strand
TAAATAAAAGAGACATTTTGACATCTGTCAATAAAGGACTTCAAAAAAGGTTGTGAAGGAGGTTGCTATGCTCGACTGTATGTATTATTTTACTCTTACGTTCCAATTACCCTTTTTCATTCTACATTCAACAATGATATTAACCCTAATAAAATTCAAACTTAAAAAAATCAATGAGCTATGGTCGAATGTCGACCAGTGGGCGCCCACTAGTTTATTTAAATCTTTGATACATAACTGTTACGGACAGTGAGCACGCGCAATACATTTAGTGACATTGAATAGTGAGTTATAGGAAGCGTTAGAGACTTGAAACTTATTACAGTTTAGTTTTGTGTGTTATTGTTCTAGTACGTAAAAACTCACAGTGTGTTAGGAATAAGTTTTTATATGAAAATTAATGAGAGAATGGGACAGACGATGTATTAGGAGTAAGTATTATTATAACTTGGTTGGATGTAATAAATAGTGAATGCCATAATGAATGACAAAAAGACATAACCGCGTGCGAGCTTTAGGACCGAGAGCTTTCGAGAGTCAGCTTCGATTAAAAGAGAGAACTTATGTTAATAGAACACATCACACAAATATTGCAGATAGAGGTGATTTACCACCACCTCACATATATTCTCAATAATAACAATATGTCTTTAGACAATGTAGAGAAGTTACACTACCTAAAAAGTCACTTATCAGGAGAAGCAGAACAATAATTACGGCATTCACCTGTAACTGAAGCCGAATCACGAATGTTGGGCCCAACTGGCGATACGTTGATATCTCAGTACTTATATTTTTAAGCGCTTTTTGGAACAAAGACGTATGAGTTCAGAATCAGACACTGCGTTTAAGGAACTTTTGCATACTACAGCCGGCTACATCAAAATTTATAAAATTTAAATGTTAATGTAAATATCGGAGACAGTATGACACTGTATTACATTGTAAATTATTAATTAGATTCAGAATCTCGTAAACAATGGGAACTAGATGTTTTTAATGGTAACTCCGACGATTTGCCAACTTTTAGTAAATTTCAAACATTTTTAGAAAATAGATACCGCGCTTTTGAATGTTTTTAACTAAACTAAACGGGTTGTAATGCATAATGGTAAAAATTCGAAGTCATTTGTAGTCACTAGTGGTACTTTGAGATGTGGGTTTTGTTCAAAAGTCCACAAACTTTGTTTATGCAAAAAATCTCAAATCAAAATTTAGATTTTCGTTGTGAATATGTACGAAAACATAATATATGCTGCAAACTGTCTGGGTAGCAATCATAACGCTTATAATTGTAAAAAAAACACCATCTTTAATCCTTCTGAAAGGAACAAGAAAGGTGGTAACGCCATCTAGTTTATAACTCGCAACAGCCCCAAACATCCCCCCTTTCCTGGCGTGCATGAATGGTCGCCGCCACTTACCCTCTCGGAACGTCTATCGCGCTGACGTGACCTACATATATTTCGCTTTATTTCGCATCCCGCGCTCCTGATTCTATTGAAGAATCCAGGGGATATTATCGCGCCGTTATAGGTGAAATACTATAATACATTCGCTCCGCATCCGCACGGTGGAGACGATAGTTACATATACCAGACTTAGTGACCCTAGTGAAGGAGAACGCAGTGTGCTGCTGGAGTGACTCTGGGCGGCTGTACGCGGTCGTGGATGCTGGATTATGTTCAGTGCACGACTTCCCGTTTCCTTCCCTTCGCTATTCTCCCCTCGTCATTGTGACGACGATTATTCGCCGGTTTTACACTGCTGGCGTCTCCAAAAGGTATTTCACTAAACGATACACTTCTAGTAGATCCTACACTGCAAGCAGATCTACGCCACCTGGTGATGAAATGGAGATTATATACTATTGCTCTTGTAGCTGATATAGTAAAAATGTACCGGCAGGTCCGAATAGCGGAAGAAAATTGCATCCTTTAGTGCATTGTTTGGCGAAATGATCCTGGAAAGGAAATTGAGGATTACGAATTATTGACGGTGACATTCGAAACTGCTTCAGCATCTTATTTGGCTGTCAAAACGTTGCATCAGGTATAGCACGATGAAGGTACAAATTATTCTTTAGCAGCAGATAAAGATTTCATTAAATTTTTACATGGACGATTATATGGTTGGTTGTTACAATATTGAAGTTGGAATAGAGCTATATAAGCAAACAAGAGATGTATTAAATAAAGGAGGATTTAAGCTACAAAAATGGGATAGTAACAACACGACTTTGTTATTATCGTTGTTATTATCGATATAGAAGCCAAAAATAATCCTTTTACAATTGCTGTCTGCCTGCCTGTCTGTCCCTGTGAACCTGTATCACTCTGAAAGTACTAAACCAATTTTGATGAAATTTGACACAGTGATAACTAATATTATAAAGTTACATCTAGGATACTTTTTGTCCCATAAAATGCAAATGGTTCTCCAGGATAACGACGAAAGTCAAAACTTTGTAGTTAATGAAATTCTTGGTGGATTCTAGTATATTTTCTTTGTGCTGTATATTGCAGACATACTAGCTAATAATTTAAGCTATATTTCATCACACTATGCTTCTTAAAAAAAAAATAACAAAAAAAATACCGTACGTCTTGGTCGGTCCGTATAATGCCCGGCAGGGCAACATGACATTTTTATGCGTGATTATCAATAATTTGAACTAGAAGTATAAAGTCTAATAAATAGGCTAAATTCTGTTGACACACATTGTTTGTCTCTTTATCATAAATCATTTTCTTTTCATTGATTTTCAAACCATAACGATTGTAAACAAAATTGACTTCGATAATACAATGTAGACAAAGTTAAAAAATATGTATAAACGAAAATGTTACTAATATGTTGTTATGTAAAAAATGTATTTTATGTACTTATAGCTATGGAATATTCAGCAATGTTTTGTTAACTTACTAAAGTTGTTGATGACGTAAATTTATAATTATACTAGCAGGCCCGGCAGAAGTTGTCCCGCCCTGATTATGAAAAATTCCTTGACAAATTATATACTAAAATGTTCCCCATTAATCACTCTACCCACCGGTGAAAACAGCATGAAAATCCGTTCGGTAGTTTCTGAGTTTATCGCGAACAGACAGACAGACAGACGCGGTAGGGGACTTTGTTTTATACTATGTAATAATAATTGGATAAAACAATTATTCTTTTGACTTTATTTGAGCGGTGGTAATAGAAGTAAGTGCTATCAAATTTGTACTCTTGAGAGGGCGGTTCGAAAAGTAAACTTCAACAGAATAATGTTACTGTGGAGCAAACAATATGTAATGAAGTTTATAAAGAGTAAATATTGTGGAAATAGTGCTAACTGTATTCGCCATGATATGTGGATTGGTGTTTCTCTGGGTAATTAGAAACCAATGTAAGAAACGAGTGAGGTCCTGGTTTTGCAAAGAAGCAGTCATTGTTGGGCCCGTGGTCAAAGCCCACACCGTGCAACTATCAGCTTCTACACATGATTCGGACGGGTATTAGAGGCAGTGAATTTATTATTAATATTTTTTAGAAGTGGGCTAATGTAAGAACACAATTAAATAATGTCTATGCAAACAAAATGTAGGTATACGTGTGTAAAAAATATAGAGAGTGCGGCTGCGTCCTCGCTCATTAAGTTAGTCGTTAATAAACTCTCAAAACATACAGTTGTCATTTTATTTTTATACTCCCAGAATGTGGTCTTAGGAGAATTGAACATTAATAAAATCAAACACCCGTTAAATATTCATTACTTTTACAAAAAAGTCCGCGACACCATATATATGTAACATAGATATGTTTAATATCTCAGCCAAAGAGGTGGTTTATATTTTAAAAGTAAAATAAATTTGACAAGATTAAGTTAGTTTTTTTTCGAACTTACTACGCTATTGACCAAGCAAGCTCTTAACAGCTTCACCGGACTACAATATTAAGTTAGCATGCAGATTTCACGTATACTTTACAAATTCTTATAAAACAAACAACTAAATCAAAATGAAAATTGAATGTAGAGAAAGTTTAGTTTTTACAGTATGTTAATTGATGAATTTAGTCTGAAGCCAATGCGAAATATAAACAATAATGATAAAAACCGCATGAAAATCCGTTCATAGTTTTTTAAGTTTATCACGAAGAGATAAACAGACAGACGTGGCCGAGGACTTTGTTTTATAATATGTAGTGATTAATTGAAACTGATGTTTTCTCTGTCACAGCGTAACAGCTATGGATTCTTATTAAGACATATTTTTAAAACAGTACCTAATGATAGAACACTTATTATTTCAGACATTATAATGGCGCCATCTCTGAGCGTAGCGCAATACTACGCAAACAAAACGATCTTCATAACCGGAGCCACGGGTTTCATGGGCAAGGTCCTAGTTGAGAAACTGCTCAGATGTTGTCCAGATCTGGAGAAAATTTACTTACTAATGAGACCTAAAAAAGGGCACACTAGCAAAGAGAGACTCGAGGATTTTATCAATATACCGGCAAGTAACGCCATCTAGTGACACGTAGTTCTTTTGCAACGCAACAGTTGATACTTGTATAGTAATGTAAACGCATTAATGTATTGTTTCGAGTTTTTATCACTCCTAAATCATCGATGATTCAATTTAGATCAATCTTGATACTAATTCACTCAACATCCTGTTTATATTAATTCACCTTAATTTATAGGTCTTCAAACATCTCATGACAGAGCATACTAAGCGTCTGGAGAAGCTTCAAGTAATATCTGGCGATATCCTTGCAGAAGACCTTGGGATCTCGTCTGAGGATCGAGAAATCCTTCAAAAAGAATGTCAAATCATATTCCATTGTGCCGCTTGTGTCAGGTAAAAGTTTTCTTTTTACAAATAATATTAAAAATATAAGATAACTTTATAAGACATACGGAAATAATGTTTTCATATACATAGTATATTTAAAAAGGCTTACAAAAAGTTCTCGATGGGATATGTCGTATCTCCTAAATATAATAAGCCACAGTAATCATTTATATGGTTTACTAGATGATATTATTTATGATTTTCTTGGTGTGGTTCTATCGTGAACGCAGTACTTTAGCAGTGATGCGTGTTAAAACAAACAGACAGACAGATAGATAGACAGACATTTCTAAAAATGATTGATATATATTTTATTACTTATTCCGAAACACCTGCAACAATTTTTTTAACAAAAATCTAAAAAGCACAGCCACATAACATTTACAATCTTTTTATATGTATAGATATATTATTACGACGCTATGACAGATATGGTATTAATTCTTATCCAATTAAATACATTAGTTACGTTGATAAATATGTGCCTGTGTAGGGTTATTCTTACATCACTACATATTACAAAGTCCTCTGCCACGTCTGTCTGTCTGTTATAGATGATAAAGTGTTAGTAGATAAAGTGATTCATGAGAAAGGTTTAGGTATATAATTTGTCAAGGTATTTTTAAAGTGAAAACTTCTTTAGTGGCGTGTTGTGCACATTTTTTGGGATAAGTAAACATGTTAAACTCGCCTCAGGACACGTGACCTGATCGAAAATTCGTAAGACGGAGAGAGAGTAGACCGCCAGCGCGGCGTAGGAGTGGAAGTAATATCCCCTTCTCTTTCTACCGCACGGCGAAAATGTCTGCTCCTGCTGTTTCGTTTAATAATTGTAATAATTCTGAAGTGTTAATTTTTTATGTAATATAAATTGTGTGTACGATAGCGCAATAAATGAATATTGTATTTTACCACATAAATGATAGTACTTTTATACTGATAAGTAAAACAATTCGTGCGAAATAATTCCCTAACCATTCCAAAATATTCAAAAACGCACAGCGTTAATATTCAATTTTTAAATTCTGCCAGCACTCACGCCGTGCAACCCGTTGTTTTTTTTATTATCAGGGCAGGACAACGTCCGCCGGACCCGCTAGTTTATCATAATAAATTAAAAGACATTTTTTTTTTTTTACAGATTTGACATGTTTATTCGTGATGCTCTTTACATGAACACCGTTGGTACGAAGAAAGTATTGACTCTGGCTGAAAACATTAAGAATTTGGAGGTTAGAGCTGAAAAAAATTTTTAGCATAAATAATTGAATATAGTCATTATTGTCAACTAAATTAAATATCAGTCTTCGAGTATAAAATAAACTAAAAAAAACTTACATTCACACATTTCAACAAACATAGTTATTAAAATAAATAAATAACAAAAATATAGTACATATTAAATATTGTAGTGGATGTTACTTTGTACTTTCGCCTGGAATTGATTGGCCACTACTACGTCTCATTGCAATAAAAAAACGGCTGATTTTATTTGTGTGAGATGTACTTGAAAACCTGAAACTAGTTATGGAAAGAACAATATATTAGTAACCAAAACAATAAATACAATTAAGATAAAATATTGTACCTTTAATCTATACAACATTGATGTTATCTTTTAAAATGTTGCACTAAAGATTTAACAGATGGCACTGTGTCTTACTTTTTATTCTTTGACAAAAAACTTAGATTTTTTAAATGTTATTTATCATTATTTTTATATTATTATATGGAAATGTAAAAAGTATAGTATATAGTAAACCTACAGTATTTTTTATACAATAGTTCAGAAAATATATATAGAGAAGTTATAGTTAGGTATTATGGTATGATTGTGTAATAGTTCCGGTTGTTTAGATATACCTTTACATATATATTGTATTGATAAACTATAGAGTAATAGTTTACATTCCTCAGGTATTTGTGCATGTGTCAACATCGTACTGTCGCTGCGAAATCGACCACTTTGAAGAGAAACTATACCCGGCTAAACACAAGCCTCAACACGTGATGCAATGCGTTAATTGGATGGACGATGAGCTTCTGGAGCACCTTCAGCCTAAGTAAGTCTAGTATGATATTAAAACTTCTTATAGGGCTTTGAAATTCTGATCCGCGACCTTTTTGTGTGGCGAATAATGGTAGGGGTAAATACTGTGTCGGGTAGAGTGTCGAACATACCAGTTCTCGTTCGATTACCGAAGTTAAGAAACGTCGGGTGCAGTCAGTACCTAGATGGGTGACCGGCTGGGAACACCACGTCACGTTGTTTTTTTTTTGTTGCATTGAAATGATAACTTCTTTAGGTGAGTTGAGCAGTAGTTTTATGGCAGGAGATAAATTTATAATTTCGGATCACGACATGCTAGTAAGCGTGTGTATTACGCTTGCGGGACTTGCAGTAGACTAGCGACGCGTAATATAGAGGCCAGTTTATATCTAATATTGATATTTTGTATTGAGATTATCAGCACATCATATGTTTGATGAATATATATGTAGTTGATGAATTAATAAACTGTATAAAAAGTATATAGTTATTATTCGGAGTGCCAATAGATGTGAAAGAGAGACTAATGACAATAATTTAAATTTACAAATTTTGAAGTTTAAATAATTCAGATTATAATTAATTTAAAAATTCAAAGGAGAACACAGTTTAAATTGCATTGTTTTGAGTTTTCACTTCTGTCGGTGGTTTTTATGACTGCCTCGGTTTAATAACAATGTTTCTCTGTAACACAAAAATTTCACTTTTATCGTGTGTTTTACGACACACCCTAATTTTGTTCTCCTTACGGGATTTTTTTCTATGAAAACGATATTTGAATAGTAGTAGTCGATAGTTAAATATCGTCTTGTGAATCTTCTGGCAATATGGGACCCATACTGTATGTTACTTCTAGTATTATAAGCCTATAAAGTAAAGTCAAATGAGACGAACTTTGCAAAACCCATCCGTAAAGGCTTAATACTGATTTATTTCAGGTTAATTGAGCCTCAACCGAACACTTACGCGTATACTAAGTCACTGACAGAAGATTTGGTATCGCAGCACGCTGGAAAATTCCCAATCGTCATTGCGCGGCCATCTATCGGTGAGTAGTCTAAACTAAAAGATAAAACGTTTTACGTCGCCATTTTTCCCTTTATTGTATAAAATAGAGCTAATGATCTATGAGACACGATTGGGGTGTAAGAGGTGTCGAATAACATCATAAGACTTGAGACACCCAAACCAACCTCACCTACACGTGGTGCACCCTGCTCAATAAAGAACGAGGCAATGGCGATAGCGGGTTGGTAGGGTTCTACAGCCTGACTGGGTCGCAACCACCATGTATATGGCGAAAAAGCCCGTCATAGATTCGCTTCTGCGGATCGCGTTTCGGGATCAGCCTGTGCGTATCCAGCTTTTCGCAGTCCGGCTTGACAGCGACGATCGGCGATGAATAGTGTGACATGACCATCAGGTATAGTGCAGTAATTTTGCCGTGCTACAACAAAAGAAACAAACCTTAGAAAGTGGATCTTTAAGTGAAATGTAAAAAAAAAATTATTACATCTTTTGTAGGCAAATGTTCGACTTAAAAAAGCTTAGATTATAATATCCTTCATAATTTTAAGGTACTGTGGTGAGACAAATGGAACACCTAGTTACAGATGTAACCATTATCATCTTTTGTAGGCAAACGTTCGACTTAAAAAAGCTTAGATATTATAATATCCTTCATAATTTTAAGGTACTGTGATGAGACAAATGGAGCACCTAGTTACAGATGTAACCTTTAAGATAAAAATAATTTATAAACAATTACGTTCATATTATTAGCAAAATTATTAAAGTCGATAATTTACTTTCACTGTTTCGATTTTATTAATTTAAAACTCATAGGGTTGTAGAGATATTAGAATTAAATATTGATACGGTCGATCACAGCTAATATATATGTGTCGAGTTATATAGGGTAAGTATATAATGAGCCTCATTGTATGGAAATAATGATTACTAGTGATAATCCAGTAGTTATCAGTATTAATAAAAAACCGAACTTTTTTCAATATAAATTTCATAACATTAAAACTAACTAACTACTAAATAAAAATAATGAAACCACTTTAGTAACAGAGTTAGATGTATTTAACTGTTTTGTCTCTACTTATTATAGAATCATTACATAGTATAAAACAAATTCCTCTGAAACGTTTGTCTGTCTGTCTGTTCGCGATAAACTCAAAAACTACTGAACGAAAATTCATGCAATTTTCACCATAGGTATATAATTTGTCTAGATTTTTTATTATTATCAGGGCGGGATAAAGTCATCCGGGCCCGCTAGTATTATATAATAGCGTTTAATTCGATATGTCGATTTCGATAGTTAAAGATATTGGAGGCTGAAAAGAAGAGAATAAGAGCATCTCTCAGTTGTAAAAATGTCTGATCACATAGACAACTATGGTATAAATTATTCGATTTAATTATAATAATGAATTTCCATTTGATATCGCATTTACAGTTACTGCCGCATACAAGGAACCTATACCAGGTTGGGTCGACAATCTCAACGGACCGACCGGTTTGCTCGTTGGTGCTGGAAAAGGTGAGGAAAGATTTAAAATATTTCAGCTCAAAGTTCATTTTTGACTGGCACATACGTAAAAAGTCCTTAAATATAAAAAAGCTAGAAAAAATTACTTTGTGCAACAAAAATATTTGAAGTGAACACATCAAAATAAAAAATTAATGTAAAGACGAGTTTTATATTTACTTTTAATTGCAACTTCATTTGAATTATTCGAAATGTTAATGTGATTTCATAAATAATTAGTTGGCGATATCGAAGGAATTTGTTTGTTTTAAATTATTGTGTTCTCGTCGCATTAAGTTATTTGACTTACTATTTTTAGGTACTACTTTTGTAGATGGTAGAGCCACGTTGAATCTATTACTGGTTTTAGCATGAATGAGTTGGCTCGGCCGGGGTACTACCACCCGAGCTACAGAAACACCCACGTAAAGTAATAATGCTTCCATTATTACGTTTTGTTCGATCACTGAAAGCGCCACAGGCAGCCCTCCCGTTCCCTTCCCCCTCCTCTCCCGTCTCCTCACTCCCCGCCCCCCAACCACAGGATGGCTGGCAACGCGACTTCCCTGGTGGTGCTAGTGTCTATGGACGGCGGTAATCACTTAACATCAGGTGACACGCTTGTCTGTCTCCTATGATGTAAAAAAAGTTTTTATACACCTGTTTATAGATAGCTTATTTATTAATCATTAATGTATACATATATATGTAAGTGATTTCTTAATGTAATTGCTCAACCATGCCGTGATCATTTGTAAATATCATGATACTTTTATAAGCTCTTCACAGCACAATCATGGTATTTTTAAAACATACAAACATAATAATATAGTGCCAATGTTATGTATTGCGTATTATGTAATGCGTTTTATATTTCATATAACTATAGATTAAGTATGTGAGGTATTTAGAATATTGTGTAATAATTAACTTTGCGGGAGTACGTTAGCGTGTGTGTGTTGTCATTGATATTTAATAGTTTTTATTTTTCCTCTATAACACCTAAGTGTAACTATATGCGGACCGACTTGAGAGAATGATTCCGACTTAGGTGACACATATCAATGTCATTAAAGAATTTATTGTACTACAGTGCATCTATAAATGATGGAATTTTGAGTTTTACGGTAGAAGTTGCGAACAAAGTAGAGTTTCTAGTGATTTTACTAGGCAATACTAGAATGTAAGCCGGTTAAATTTCATATATTTATTTTATGTATATTTGTCTTGCATGTATTTTTTCACTGTAAAATTTTGTTTTTGGTAAAAAAACACAATAAGTTTTTTATTAGCAATAACCCGTGCTATAATAATTACACATGTCTTTACATTATTTCAAATATTCATTTATGTTGATCTCAATATACTTTTGTTATTTTTGATGCACGAAGTCATTACTCTAGTCTCTAGTCTAGTATATAGATACTTGTTTCCATTTTCAAATAAATCTTCAACCCACACTAACAGATGTCACTGATTTAAGTGTATCCTCTATGCTGCTACTACATAATAGATGGCGGTGTTTGTTGCAGGCGTCATCCGCACAATGCATTGCGATGACTCATTACTCGCCGACGTCGTTCCGGTCGACATGGCGGTCAATGCTTGCATACTTCTCGCATATTTAACTGGAATTGACAAGTTAGTATTTGTTATTATTGATTACTCAGAATTAGACCCTAACGCGTGAGCAATAAACATTATAATTTAATAGCCATTCTTTGAAAACACCGGCGTACTTCGTGCGATTATCTTATATCAATTTTAGTTGAGACCTTTCTTTTGCAGGATTTGTATAATATCCTCTAGAGCGCTAGGCCCCCCTCGGCAGCAGCTCAAGCCTAGGTCCGTTCCCTCGGCGTGGAGCCCTTGAGTACGCTGCTCGCGCGATACAGTGACACACAATCTTACATCACTGCGACAACATTACACATATCACCTCCACACACGTGCACGCATACACGCTTACACATACAGATGGAAGGGTTTTATTTTTTCCCCTTATCAAACTGAAATAGTTTAGATTATTGTCCGATACGAAATATATATAAGGGTTGTTGAGGTATGTATGCTTGGTACACATATATGTTTCAACAACTCATATATGTATGAATAGTTAGCTTAGCTTAGGTTAGCTCAGATAGGTCGCGAATTGCATGTATCAGACAACAGCCAAAGCCGAGGTGTGCCGTGCACCCTTGAGCTAGAGCTAGTTGCCAAAGTAAAATCGGCTGAGTGCCTTAAGCGCTCGCCTTAGTAGTCCGGTGAAGCTGTTAAGACCTTGCTTGGTCAATAGCGTAGTCAGTTCGAAAAAAAAAATCCTCTAGAGACAGCTCTAGTAGGATAGTTTTACAAATGTTTTTAAATTGCCTATTGAGAAGAAGTTAATACTAATAAATGTATAAAATATTAGTGTAATAATGTATTTTAGTGTGATGTACACTTCTTGTGTATTTATGAGTATTCTTTTTTGAGTATACTTTTAAATTTTTACGCAAATTTTGTCCAATTTTTTAAGACACACTCCCACATTTATATTTGATGTTCGTTAATGTTTATTATTCTTAGTGTGACGTTTAGTTTACTAACCAATTATTTAAAATAAAAATGTGTCCACAACAAACACTTTTTCTTATAAATTTGCGTTATATGTTTAAGTTACAAGAAAATAGTGTTACGTTGTCATCATTTATAAGCAGATACAGACGAAGACAGCCACATGAAGTCGTGAGCGGACGCTAGTATGTAATAAGTGATGTTTTGAAATTCAAATTATAAGGAAAAATATAGACAACATTTATTAAAATTTTATAATAACGCCATCTGTTGACTGTTATTCAATGAATATTATTTAATATTATTCATTGGCTATTGTTAGAATATTGAAATCGACACAAGACACTTGTAATATTTCGCAAGAGTTTTGTAATATTATCACCTAGTCGACGACAATGGTAGTAATGATCTTAAAGTATTTATTGCCAAAAATATAATCAATATATATATATATATACTAGCAGGCCGGACAGACGTCCCGCCCTGATCATAAAAAAAATCTTGACAAATTATATACTAAAACGTTCCTCATGAATCACTTTATCCACTGGTGAAAACCGCATAGAGATCCGTGCAGTAGTTATTGAGTTTATCGCGAACAGACAGACAGACAGACGCGGTAGGGGACTTTGTTTTATACTATGTAATAATATATAAAATATTGTCATCTATTGATTTTGTTTCATAATAAGCACATATTATTAGCATAATACGCATGTGTTACAAAATTTTGTCAAAAACCTATAGATAACAGGATAGCTTAAAATTGTATTAAGTGAATAGTTTTACTTATTCAATGAAGTTTTTAATAATTAATATTGCTAGTTGAAGTGTATATTCATTATCTTTATTTCATGCCCCAAGAGATCCGCATTTGTAACATAACACAGTCTGGAGTAAACCCCATTACTTGGGGACAAGCTTTAGATATGGGTATGTAATGTTTCATTATATAAAAAAAATCGATTGTGTGTCTATTCCTTATTCTTCACCTCGACATACCTCACCACTCATATCTACTTCAATTCACATTCAAGGAATGTATAATAGATCTAACGAAAACAAACGAGGTTTATCGTAAATACACACGATATAAGAAACTTTTATGTTACAGGGTAACATTTTAATGAAAAACAAAAAAAACCAACGTGATGCCATGTTCCTTAATGGCAGTGATTGGACGAGAACAGGTGTTTTCAACACTGTACCTGACACAGTATTTAACTCTAACAGTATTCCTCAGACAAAAAAGTTTCGGATCAGAATTTCATAGCCCTGCCATAAGAATTGTAACTCCAATAATTCTTCTAGGTCGCGTCCACGTACAAGAGTATCCGTTCTCAGTGTGCCTCTGGTATCCGGGAGGCTCCCCCAAAAAGTCCTGGATCCAGCATCAGATAGCGTTGTTCTTCACCCACTTACTGCCGGCTTACTTCGTAGATTTCCTACTGTTTATGATGGGAAAGAAGACTTTGTAAGTATATTTCGTTTCGGGATATATTTATTTATTTATTTATACATTATGCCTTAAATACGCAATGGCGGACTTAATGCCGAAGGCATTCTCTACCAGTCAACCATTAGGTTCAAATATGGTTCAATATATCAAAGGATAATAACAGTAATTAAAAAACGGAATATATAAGTAACTAGCATTATGTATGGTGAGTTGAATTGTATAAATCGTCACGTAAGGGAGAAACGTCATACTACCTCCTCGTTTTCCCGCTTTATGTGCTTATGTCGACCAAATTTGATAAGGCTTACATAGCATTTCAATAAATTGAACAACGCCACCTTTTGCCATTTTCTGAGAACTATGAAATAAACCAACATTCACACTAAAAGTTACGAAAAAAAAACTGCGACATCTATCTCGTAAAGTCGTAAACAGTTGTATAACATTAATACTGAATGTGCGGACAATTCATTAAAACTTGATGTAATTTCACTATTTAAATTTTTTTAATAAAATCTACAAGTCATAATTTTATATCGATTTTTTTTACAATTTATTTTTCTTAGAATATTAGATGTTTTTTATAATTTAAAATATAGGGATTACAGGGAGAGAGAGAGAGAGAGTGACATAAAGGGTCGAAAATCTATCTATTATTTATAAAAGGCGCTTTTCGTGTCTCTCTGTGCTATCTTAGTTCTTGTAAACTAATATATTTGAATACGGATTTTACTGTAGTTTAGATATTATCTTCTGAAACGTTTATATATATATATATGGTTATAGTACATGTATATTGTATTTATAGAAAGTATAGAAAAGTCGACGTATTTTGATGAATTAAAGATATGCTTCTGTGCGCTTATATCGCTAACGCTGGCTAAACCTTCTGAGATACATAACAATAATGCACTAAGGAATTGTACATCTGAAAAATATCAAAATGCCAAAAATGTATTCGATACTACTTGTGTCACTTGGACACTTTGATTCCACGATTATAAGTTCATTACAGCCGTGCAAAGCCGGGGCGGGTAACTAGTTAGAAACAAAACTAAATATAATATAAAAACACAGCAAAAAATCCGTTGCTCAGGGTAATTTGTGCGGTCGATATTTTCATTGCGACAGGCTCTTCCAGTTTTGTCTATACATATGTTTGTTTATGGTCCGCAGTATGGTGAAGATGCAGAAACGGATCAACTACGGTCTGGAAGTGTTACAGTACTACACAACGAAGGAATGGCACTTCAAGAACGATAATTACTTGGCGCTGCGTAATAAGATTTCAGAAAGAGACAACGTAATATTTTACACGGATATAGAGGTGCGTTGTTTAGAAGTGACTTTAGTTTGGTGATAAAATAAAATATACACTAACCAGGCCTGAGCCAAATGAATACTCAGTGAGAAAAACATATTTTACGTTTATAATTAGTTATTTCGATGCGACATGCGTATGATACCCACCTCGATTCAAGTCCCAAAGCCAACACCGCCCATCTAGCCGAGATAGCCCAGTCCAACTGTGTGCTTAGTGTGAGTTTGCAAAAATATATCGAATAACTTTAACTATGCGATCACCGAGGTTACGGGAAACGTAATGAGACCCGAGTACATGCGAGTGTGAGTTCATTTTATGTTGGCGATTCGTTTGACGTTGTCTCACCGTATAAAATGATTAGTTTGTTTTTATTATGTTGGCAATGTTAACGTCATATGATACCCCGACCAAATTGAAAAGTTTCTATAAACAATATACTCTTCAACAAAACTAGCTACGCATCGATTTAGGCGGGTTACGTAAGCAAACGCAGATTTGTTTATTTACTTGATAGATTTGTGAATGTTACATTTCTACAAATTATACTTTTTAGACAAACAGCGGTTTGCGAATGAGATATATACAACATACTTAAAATATATAGAATAAGTAAACAATAAATAGATACTATACGTAATAGTTAAATTAATTGCGCAAGCTATTGGGTAGGAAGAGGGCAAAGACGGACAACAGGACGTAGATACGTTGTCCCCTTTGCAGTCTTTACCGTGACAACACGTATAATGCCATCCTTAGCTGGAAGTACTTTTTCCACAATAGCTAGCGGCCAAGATAATGGAGGCGAATTGTCGGTGACTGTGACCACTACAGTTCCGACAGCGATTTTACCGTGACAACACGTATAATGCCATCCTTAGCTGGAAGTACTTTTTCCACAATAGCTAGCGGCCAAGATAATGGAGGCGAATTGTCGGTGACTGTGACCACTACAGTTCCGACAGCGATTGGGTTTGAAGGTGTATTCCACTTTTGCCTAACTTGCAGGCTATGTAAATACTCGATATTCCATCGCTTCCAGAAAGACTGAACTAATTTATCTAGCAAAGAATGCCTATGAAGTAGAGACACGTTATCAGATTCTACTTCAGGCGCGGGTAATGAATATAAAGGCGCGGTATGTAAGAAGTGTGCTGGGGTGAGAGCACTGGGCTCCGCGGAATCTGAGCTAAGCTTAGTGAGAGGGCGAGAATTTAACAAACACTCTATTTGCACGAGAACCGTAGTGAGTTCTTCGTATGACAGTAATTGTTGTCCTATCACTCTAAACAGGTGGGATTTGATTACCTTCACCATGCTTTCCCAGCATCCTCCGAAATGACCTGAGGCGGGACAATTAAATTTCCAATTTATGCGGTTCTGAGTTAGTTCCTCTTCGAGCCGATGTCGATAGTCTTTGTTGAGAAAACGATAGAGCTCCTTTAAATAAGTATTTGCACCTACAAAGTTAGTCCCGTTATCCGAGTACATACATTGAACGGGGCCACGACGCGATAGAAATCTCTTTAAAGCAGCCAAGAAACTAGGAGTGCTAAGATCTGTAGCTACCTCAATATGTGTAGCGCGGGTTGTTAAGCATGTGAAGACGCATATATAAGCCTTTTCGCCCTTAACACCTCTTCGCCGCACTGGAGTGTATGCAATTGGGCCGGCATAATCGCAACCCGTATGTGTGAAAGCCTTTATCACTGGTCTAGTGCGGCTGTCAGGTAAATCAGCCATAAGCGGGTAAGTTGCTCGCGGTTTCATTTTAAAACATCTATTACACATGTGTATTCTCTTCCGAATAATACGACGCGCTGACATGATCCAGAATTTTTGTCGAAGCAGAGACATTAAAAGTTCAGGACCAGCGTGTAGGTTGACCCTGTGATAATGGTCGACTAATAAGTTAACGATATGATCATGACTCGGTAGGACTACAGGGTGTTTATTTGTATATTCCAGCACAGAATTACATAAACGACCACCAACTCTAATTATTCCGTTATGTAAGAACGGTCTTAATTTGTTAAAGGCACGTGAACAAGGTTTCCCTTTGTCTAAATTGACGATTTCATCAGCAAAATATTTACGTTGTAATATTTGTAATAATTTATTTTCCGCTAATTCTAAGTCACTCGGCATGACAATTAAGGATTCACGGCGCGGTAATAAATGTGCGAATCTGCAAACGTACACTACAATTCGTAGCAGTTTACTCCAAGAAGATATGCGAAGCGCGAGTTCATAAATTACAGAATCTTGCGGTGAAGCGGATATCGGATAAGCCAGTAATTTTTGTTCTGGTATATCGTCAGGTACGAGAATATCTCCAGTATTAATGGGCCACTGCGAGGGTTGCCTAGACAACCACGAAGGGCCGCGAAACCAAAGAGGATGTGCAATTAATTTATGTGGAGTTAAACCACGGGACAAACAATCCGCGGGATTCTCAGCCCCGGATACGTGGTAGAAATTCTCTACTGGGATATTTTCTGCCACCTTAACGACGCGGTTGGCAACAAAGGTTTGCCAGCGGTGTGGAGAACTCTTGATCCAATAAAGTGCGACTTTAGAATCAACAAAGGCGTAAATATTTGACAGCAGGGTGCTGTAAGTATTCATGACAACACGCATTAATTTAGAAAGCAGAACTGCTGCGCAGAGTTCCAGCCTTGCAATAGTGTGTGGTGTAGCGGGCGCAACTTTAGATTTCGCGCAAATTATTTGCACTGTTATTCCATTTACAGAACTCACATGTAGGTATACTACACCTCCATAGGCGCGCTCGCTAGCATCCGAGAAGCCCACTAAAGATGCGATACAATTTTCAACAATACCTAGATGTCTCGGGATGCGGAGTTCGTTCAGTGCTGGTAATTCAGCACAGAACTGGTACCAAAGCTTAGTAATATCTGGGGGTGGAATTTCATCCCAGTCTAATCTCAACTGCCAGAGATTTTTTATTAAAAGTTTTGCGTACAGGACAGTAGGAGCAACGAAACCCATGATATCCCACAGCCTTGCGATCGTGGATAATATAAAACGCTTAGTACACTTTTCTTCTAGCGGCGACAATTTAAAGTAAAATTCATCTGTCTGTGTCGACCAATACAAGCCTAAAATCTTATGTTGCATATTTTTATCAAATTCCACTCCCGAGTGAAGTGTATGTGATTGGGGTATAGCGTCAAGAACGTCGCGTGAATTACTGTTCCACTTGACCAAGTCCCATTGGGCTCCCTTGAACAAGTCTATAAGCTCTCCACTGATCAACTTAGCTTGACTTGTATCAGCTATGGAAAATGCAATGTCATCCATATAGAGGGACGAAGAAACAATTTGACTCGCGCGTGGGTATTTGTGGCCATCGTCAGCAATCAGTTGTTTTACTGTACGAAGCGCGTGGTATGGACTCGATCTCAAGCCAAAACAGACGCGGTTAAACCGGTAAAGCAATAACGGGTCTCGGGGGCTGAACCGATAGTAAATCTGCTGATACCGTCGATCCTCTTCTCGCATAACAATCTGCAAAAACATTTGGCGGCAATCTGCAGTCATTGCAATTAAATATAGACGGAAATTTAACAGAATGTTCATAAGATCACCCTGTAGATTTGGACCACTGTGTAGAATATCATTTAGAGATACCTTGGTAGTGGTTTTACAACTACCATCCAGAACAGGGCGTAGCGGTTTATCTTGTCTGAGGACTCCGTGATGCGGGATTGTGTAACAAGGTAATACTGAGTCGTCAGTAGGCGCGGGAGACAAATAACCTTTATTTAGAAAGTTCTTAATAGCATCATCATAAGCCATTCTCAAGCTTGGAGATGCTTCGAGTTTGCGTTCCAAGCACATAAAGCGCTTGCGAGCTAATTCGTATGAATCACCTAATGAATAAATGTCTCCATGAAACGGTAGTGCAACAATATATCGGCCACTGATGCGGTCTCTCTCAGTGGTCTTGCGATAAAATTCTTCACATTCAATATCTTCAGGACATTGAATCGGCGGGCCGGGAACTTCTTCAAGTTCCCAGAATTTTTTCATAAGTGCTTCAATAGGCTCGACGACTGTGGTACAGCATGAAGTTAAACGTGACGGCTGCGCGTATGGTGTGGGTACAGTACCCATGATTACGTAACCAAGTACAGTTTCGACTGCGAGCGGTAACGACGGATCGCCTCTTATCACGCGCGGGAGTAATAAATGCGGAAATAAAGATGCGCCTAACAAAACATCAATTTTGTTAGGCGTTGCAAACATATCGTCTGCTAGCGGTAAATTATTTAAATATTGCAGCGAATCTTTATCAACGAGTGCGGTAGGTAAGCGATCCGTAATTGTATTTACTATTAAACAATTCACCTCATAGTTAACGTTGGAGTTATATCGAGAGAAGAGCTTGACATTTGCTGTGTGGTTTATAATATTTTCCGAGCCGGCAAACCCCTTAATAACCACTGGCCTAACTTCATGACAAAATATGCCTAACCATTCACAGCACTCTTTACTTATAAAATTACTTTGTGAGGCAGTGTCAAGTAAGACTCGCAATACGCGTTTGTTATTGTAATTATCATAAACAAAAACTTGAGCGGTAGCCAATAACACCGTACTATTCGTAGTACATTGCGCGGTAGGATAGCGAGAACTGTGTTGTAATGTCGCACGCGAAGCGGCAATGGACGTTGAACACAACGCTACGTCCGCGGGCGGTACATTAGCATGTAATACGGCCGGCTTCGATGCGCGTGAGTCATGTGACGCACCGGGCGCCGATGGCTTGTTGCTTATGCCTGCCGTCTCGATAGTGGCGGGTGAGTGGTTCGATTCTCGGTTGTGCAAATTTTGATTAAAACAAAGCATGGAGTGATGATTTAATTTACATCGACGGCAACTTGCATTGGAACGGCACGATGAAACTGTGTGTTTAATGCTGGTACAATTGACACAGGCACCGAATTCCTTCACTGTTTTGAATCGATCCCTGGGCTGCATTCTATTAAAGTCAGGGCATTTAAATAAATGAAAATGCGTGATGTTTGTACACAAACATTTATAAGAATTATCTTCGCGCGTATTTAAATATGTTTGATATTTTGGCGGAGAGGGATACTTATTAATAGTGCGGGTACGTTCAGTAGCCCTTTTCGAACTAACTGATGGCGCGGGGTTTGCTATACTTGTGGTTCGTTGCAGCATTTTAGAACGACTTTTAATTAATTGTACTAAACTGTCAAATGTAGGTATTTTTGAGGGGTCACTATTCGACATTTCGAAATGGCGCACTGTATCCGTATCTAATTTTTTCAGAGCGATATGCAACACAAATAAGTCGCAGAGATCGTTTAATTTTAAATTTTTAAGCGCCTGGACAGCATTCACGTATTGGTCAACAAACAAATCAAAGTTGCTAGCGGACGCGTTAGATATAGGTTTAAATTCCAACATTTGATTCATGTACGTTGACGCGTACATTCTCTTATCTTCGTAGCGATCTATCAACGTTTTAAAAATTAATTCGTAATTTTCTGAGCAAGGGGTAATGCCTGCACAGGCGGACTGAGCATTACCTGATATCTTGCCCAATAAATAATACAATTTGTCTGCATCGGTCAGCGATGGATTATCGTGTATGGTGGATTTAAAACTAGCGTAAAATAATGGCCAAGAGCGAAAATCACCATCAAACGACAACAGCTCAATAGGCGGCAGAGAAGGTCTACTTTTTTGCGGTAGGTCATCTTTGTGTGTTTGCGTGCTACTATATTCAGTGATTAAACGTTTGACACGACTGTATAATTGTTCAAACGCTACCAGGGGTTTGTAATCTGGACCTGCCTTCGGCTTAACCGTTAATAACCGTTTGTTATATGAGTCTAGAACGGTTAAAAACTCGGTGCGAAGCGATTCAATATTACTACTAGCATCTAAAAACGTATTAATATCCCTGTCTTTATTCTTTATGTCGACTCCTATAATTTTTGCTGAGTCGTAAACATATTGAAGATATTCAAAAATGGCACTACGTTTCCCTTCGAGCATTGACAAGGAAACGTCGGCTTCTATCTCAACCATTGTTATATGTAACTAATTACAGATGCAATATTTAATTTTATTGTAACAAATAGCTTGACCTTGAGTCTGTTTCAATGTGAGAAACGCGATGCAGCGGTTACATTAGCGCGGGCGCGCTGCAAATGTTAAGGAATGCGGGTGGATTTAAATAACAAACTAGTGAATAAAATGGAAAATATACTACAAATATTATGCGGAATTTAATAACTGCTTAGCGGATTTTAAACTAAGAGGGTGGGTTTAAATAAACTAAATATGTAGGTTTTATAGCGATAAGTACTTAAATACGCTTATTAAAATGTTATTAATAAGGGAGCTGGTAACAAATCTGCGAATCGAAGGACCAAAGAATATGGAGACGCCAGCAGCGTAATACCGGCGGATAATCGTCGTCACAATGACGAGGGGAAAATAGCGAAGGGAAGGAAGCGGGAAGTCGTGCACTGACCTGGTGTTCTCCTGAACGTAATCCAGCATCCACGACCGCGTACAGCCGCCCAGAGTCACTCCAGCAGCACACTGCGTTCACCTTCACTAGGGGTCACTAAGTCTGGTATACGTAACTGTCGTCTCCAGCGAGCGGATGCGGAGCGAACGTATTATAGGATTTCACCTATAACGGCGCGATAATATCTCCTGGATACTTCAATAGAATCAGGAGCGCGGGATGCGAAATAAAGCGAAAAATATGTAGGTCACGTCAGCGCGGTAGACGTTGCGAGAGGGTAAGTGAGCGACCATTCATGCACGACAGGAAAGGGGGGGATGTTTGGAGTTGTTGTGAGTTCTAAACTAGATGGCGTTACCAATTACAGCCGCCCTTAAAGGGTCACCTTTAACAAACTATCATAATAATAAGAGGGAATAAAGAAATATAAGCGGGAGATTATACAGCGGTTTGCGAATGAGATATATACAACATACTTAAAATATATAGAATAAGTAAACAATAAATAGATACTATACGTAATGGTTAAATTAATTGCGCAAGCTATTGGGTAGGAAGAGGGCAAAGACGGACAACAGGACGTAGATACGTCGTCCCCTTTGCAGTCTTTACCGTGACGACACGTATAATGCCATCCTTAGCTGGATGTACTTTTTCCACAACAGCTAGCGGCCCAGGTGGGATTTGATTACCTTCACCATGCTTTCCCAGCATCCTCCGAAATGACCTGAGGCGGGACAATTAAATTTCCAATTTATGCGGTTCTGAGTTAGTTCCTCTGGGAGCCGATGTCGATAGTCTTTGTTGAGAAAACGATAGAGCTCCTTTAAATAAGTATTTGCACCTACAAAGTTAGTCCCGTTATCCGAGTAAATACATTGAACGGGGCCACGACGCGATAGAAATCTCTATTCGATCATGGCAGTGCTATAACCATACCGAAAAAGAAAATATAATGTATTTCCAAGACCGTTAAGGTTATTTATCTGGTGCGTACACAAACAAGTGTATTATCAGCTGACTGCCATTGGAATTAGATTACTTCGTCCGTAGATCTAGGAAACAGGGATGTAACATTGCTATTTCAACAACGAGGATAATAATCTGGGACCTTATATATTTGTGTTTTAAATGACTACGATCTACGAAGTCGGATCCGTCGGAACTCGACGCAATATACGTTTCGAGTCAGTAATAACACTGAGGCTATACGGACCGCGCGCCTTTCCGCTTCATTCCCGCGTAAAATTTTACGTTAGCTATTAAAACTTTTTAAATAACGTAATCTGTTCTATTGTTTATTTTCTCGTGACGGCAATACGTTCTGAGAACTAGATAAGTGACTAGATTCTTTTTTATAAATTTATCTGGACTGGCACATACGACGACTCACTTAGTTGTCATTTGTTTTGATTAGGTAACCACGTTGTAGCGTCCGAATTGTGACCGGCAGGACATATATTGCAGGTATGTTCATATTAAGTCGTTTTCTATATATTCAAAAAAAGTTTTAATAACTTTTTAAAATTTTCAAGAGATTTTTGTGGTTCGCCACAAGTAGAGATTGAATTTCTTTGTTATCTACCATACCAGGAAGCGTTCATAGTTCTTCTATGTTTACTAAATGCTTTTGTTATGTGCAACAAATGAGAAAATGAACACGATTTGATAACGCTAGAGTACACTATCATTGCATAAATGAGTACAATTGTTGTTTTATTATAATACTACATAGCTATTATGGCGTAAGACACTCTCACAAAATGTCGTTACCGCGGACCACGATACTCGATCCCTGAGTAAGGCGTGAATTACTGACGGTAGGGACAAGTCTGTCCCCACCGCGGCGACTAGTTCTGCGCGCTGGTGTTCCCACGCAGGACATTCCTGAAGGGTGTGCAGAGCTGTATCAGTGTCACATAGCTCGCAGTGATGACATCTGGTCGTTAGTTCTCGCCTCGCGATACGGCATAAATAATCACCGAAACACCCATGACCTGTGAGATTTTGAGTCATGCGGAATGTGAGTGTGCCGTGTGGCCTATTCACCCACTCCTTCAGCCTAGGACGGATTGCTTCCACAGTTGAAAATCCAGCCCTAGGTGACTCCAAGTCCCCCGACCACCTTTGCAGCACTTCCTCCTGTAGGAGTGCCTTCTGCGTCTCTATTTCCCTGGGAGCAATTCTCTCGCCACTAAAAGTTCTTTCAGATCTCCACAGGTACATAGCGGTAAAAGATTGAGCCACTAACTCCCATGGTGGGGAGCTCGCCAAGAGGCACGCTGCATCGAACGATATCGTTCTATATCCGCGGATGATCCTGTTGGCCATGATTCTTTGAACTTTGCGTAGGATACCCACGTTAAGCGACGTCAGGGTTTCGTACCATATTGGTGCGCTGTACAACATCATGGATTTTATCACGCCCATGTACAAAACACGACAGTTCGACCCAGCGCCACCAAGATTAGGCAATAACCCCGCCAAGGCGGTGGCACTCCGCATGACTTTCGGGGCGTGTGCTGTCCCTGTGCTATCTTTATTCTTGTAAACTGCACAACAAATTTTCATACGAATGTTACTGCCGATTAGAGATGTTCTCCTGGAAGGTTTATATATATGGTATAGTACATGTATATTGTATTTATTGAAAATAGAGAAAACTCGACGTATTCTGATAAAGCAAGAGGTGTTTTTGTGCTCTTATATTGCTAACGCTGGCGAAACCTTATGGGATACATAACAATAATGTACTACGGAATTATACGTCTGAAATTGTACAAAGAAAAGTCTACATTAATATATGTCTGTCGTGTGAGGAAAAGCCACAGTAATAATTTTGAATTTTTACTATATTATTAAAAATAATGATAAATTAATTTTTATTCAATTAAATATGTTAGTTAACGTGGATATTAAATGTTAATTAAAATCACCATTTTGCAATATATAATTTTAGTAAGTATCATTGAATTTACACAGAATTTTCACAAATTTTAAATTACATGTAAAAAAAATACCAAAAATTTATTCGATAGTTCTTGTGTCACTTGGACACTTTGACACCACGATTATAAGTTCATTACAGCGGTGCAAAGCCGGGGCGGGTAACTAGAAGCAAAACTAAATCTATACATATAATAAAAATGAAGTGTCTGTATGTAATATCAAAATAATTTTTTTTTACTAATTGGGTACGAAAGTATACACGTTACAGATAACAACAATGCAATTTTTACAAATTTTTGTTGGTCTGTCTGTCTGTTTGTTCCGGGTAATCTCCGGAACGGCTGAACCGATTTTGTCGGGAATCTCAATAGCTGATAGCTGGAATTACAGCGGGTTACTTAGACTAGCTATTAACCGCGGCTACGTCCGCAATGCTATCTCCATAACGGTTGGATCGATTTTCACGGAACTTTTACCAGGAGATAGCGGACACTATAACAAGTAATTAAGTTTAATTTAAACTAGCTGTTAACCGTCGCCTGTAGTGCTATCTCTAAAACGGTCCGACTGATCTTCACTAGAATTTCACTGGCAGATAGCTGATTTTCTAAAAAGTAATTCAAGCAATTTCAGTTTATACTAGCTGTTAACCGTGGCTTTGCCTGCAGTGTTACCTCCAAAACGGTTAGACCGGTATTCACTAGACTTTCACTGGCAGATAGCTGACTTTACAAAAAGTAATTCAAGTAATTTTAGTTTCTACTAGCTGTTAACCGTGGCTTTGTCTGTAGTGCTATCACCAAAACGGTTATACCTATTTTCACGGGACTTTCACCGGTAGATAGCGAACCTTATAAAAAGTAATTGAGGTTATTCTATTTTAGACTAGCTATTACCCGCGACTTTGTCTGCATGAAATTTAGCAAGATTTCATCCCATTCTTTATTTTTTATTAGAGAAATAGTTATCAGCTTATTGTTTACAACTCAACATTATAATTATTAATAACTTTAATTATATAGAGGTTTTCGTAATAAAATCTTAGGTTATGTATTATAAATATTTAGAATAATATTGTTATTATTTCATTAGTTTCTTATACAGTGTAAGTGAGCATTGAGGTAGTCATATTGTGGGTTAATGTTTCAAATATGTTGCTGGTGACAAACCTCATTTGCAACGCTGTTAGTATTTATAAATCTAATGTATACGTTACATGTTACTGTAAGTGACGTGCGTGTCGTACTTACAATTGCTTTTAAAGAGCATTTCTATAATTGTACATAGTCTCACAATTTTTATACCTATAATACGAATAAAATAAAACATGTGCAGAGCTCCGGGTACAGCTACTATAATATAAAAACACAGCAAAAATCCGTTGCTCAGTGTAATTTGTGGGATCGATATTTTCATTGCGCCAGGCTCTTCCAGTTTTGTCTATACATATGTTTGTTTATGGTCCCATACAAACCGTAGTGAACGTCAACGCGTTCGAGTGTGTACAAAAACTCACACTAAGCACATTGTTCATAATAGTCCTCTACCGTCAAACCAATGCAACAACAAATGAGTTGCGATTGCTGTAATCGATTATCTTTGTATTGTTTTCACTATTCTATAACAGAACATCACGCCTGTATGCTCTTATAAAAAAAGGAGATGAACAAATATTTGAATACTGATTTTTTTAAATATTCGCTTGAATACAGGTAATAAACTGGAGCGATTATATAAAGAACTTTATAAAGGGTGCTCGAGAATATTGCTGCAAGGAAGACCCCGCGACTCTCCCACAAGCGAGAAGACTGCACAAACAGTAAGTGTGTTCATCTATTTATAATATGTGAATGAGTGTTAAGGCACTAGAAAGATAAAAACCCGAAAAAAGTATGGTAAAAAATCATGATATGTTGATTTTTTTTGTAAAAATAACTACCATACTAAGGATCAAGATTTTATCTCAGAAACTACACACAAACAAAAATAAACAAAATATACTTACACAGAGAACAATGATTTGTAGATAATTGTTCCATTTGGAATTTGAGCTTACAGCACTCAGCAAGACGCTACCATTGATCCGGCCGCTTAAGCCACTGTGCCATAAATACAGTTGAATCCTTATATTGTATAATTTATTTAAAATAATCACTGTTATTATTATATATTATTATGTAATTTTATGAGTTCTAACTTAATTGAAAAGGCAAACCCGAACGAGATTCTCACCGGTTCTTCTCGATGAGTGGTTGTTTGTCCGAACCGGTAGTAGTTTTGACATTCAATAGAGCCTTCTTAGCGCCTAAATTGAATAAAGTATTCTTAGTTTTCTGTAACAAAGTTGGAAAGGGTCTTATATACGTTAAGTTGAAGCTCGAAGCAGCCGAAGCTGTCGGTAAAGGAAACCATGGCATGGTAGTTTTTTCAAAGCCTACGCTAAACTCTGAAAACCTTATCGGAACCTATGGCGTACTTTAGAAAAAACTAGTAATTTCTTGTGCCTTACATTTCGACTGTTCACATTTTAAATACTTGTATTAATTGACTGTAAACCAATGCAACAACAAATGAGGTGCGATTGCTGTAATCGGTTATCTATGTATTGTTTTCACTATTCTATAACATAACATCACGCCTGTATGCTCTTATAATAAAGGAAATGAACGAATATTTTTATAGAAAATACTGAGTTTTTAAAATATTCGCTTGAATATTTACAGGTAATAAACTGGAGCGACTATATAAAGAACTTTATAAAGGGTGCTCGAGAATATTGCTGCAAGGAAGACCCCGCGACTCTCCCACAAGCGAGAAGACTGCACAAACAGTAAGTATGTTTGTCTATTTATAATAATACAGGTAATAAACTGGAGCGATTATATAAAGAACTTTATAAAGGGTGCTCGAGAATATTGCTGCAAGGAAGACCCCGCGACTCTCCCACAAGCGAGAAGACTGCACAAACAGTAAGTATGTTTGTCTATTTATAATATGTGAATGAGTGTTAAGGCACTAAAAAGATGAAAACCTGAAAAAAGTATGGTAAAAAATCATGAAATGTTGATTTTTTTTTTGTAAAAAATAACTACCATACTAAGGATCAAGATTTTATCTCAGAAACTACACACAAACAAAAATAAACAAAATATTTCCAAATGGAACAATTATCTACAAATCATTGTTCTCTGTGTAAGTATATTTTGTTTATTTTTGTTTGTGTGTAGTTTCTGAGATAAAATCTTGATCCTTAGTATGGTAGTTATTTTTACAAAAAAAATCAACATATCATGATTTTTTACCATACTTTTTTCGGGTTTTTATCTTTCTAGTGCCTTAACACTCATTCACATATTATAAATAGATGAACACACTTACTGTTTGTGCAGTCTTCTCGCTTGTGGGAGAGTCGCGGGGTCTTCCTTGCAGCAATATTCTCGAGCACCCTTTATAAAGTTCTTTATATAATCGCTCCAGTTTATTACCTGTATTCAAGCGAATATTTAAAAAAATCAGTATTCAAATATTTGTTCATCTCCTTTTTTTATAAGAGCATACAGGCGTGATGTTCTGTTATAGAATAGTGAAAACAATACAAAGATAATCGAT
Organism: Antheraea pernyi; assembly: GCA_015888305.1. Classification (NCBI taxonomy): domain Eukaryota; kingdom Metazoa; phylum Arthropoda; class Insecta; order Lepidoptera; family Saturniidae; genus Antheraea; species Antheraea pernyi. Next base: position 105,734 of record MU159802.1, on the reverse strand, counting down.
TACAGCAATCGCAACTCATTTGTTGTTGCATTGGTTTGACGGTAGAGGACTATTATGAACAATGTGCTTAGTGTGAGTTTTTGTACACACTCGAACGCGTTGACGTTCACTACGGTTTGTATGGGATTTTAAAAGCGCCACCTAGTTGCTCACTTGTCAGACATAGTTTGTGAGTGCGAGTTTTGTTTGTTTACTTTATAGGTATCAAGTTGTTCAATATACCAAATTCTGAAATTTAAATATAGTCATTCACGCTATAATTAATATGAAAATTCAAAAGAGAACACATTTATTTCATTGTTTTGAGTTTTCACTTCGGTCGGCAGTCCTTATGACTGCCTCGATTTTTTTATATAGTGCAAGCTATGTGCCGTAAAATTATTCATAGTATGTGTCCAATAAAATTCTGATTGCAACATTGAAAGCTTAAGGGTCTTGTATGGGAACACACGGTTAAAATGTACATTAAATAATTAGTTTTTTTTTAATCGAAGGTGATGTTTAATATAATTCAAATATAAATTGACGTACGGTACGTTTGTCATATGTAAACAAAGGAACATGAAAAACAAAATTCTATTCGTAGCCGCAGGCCGAGATCACAGAAATAATTTACATTGAATGAAACATACCGCCCGATTAATTTTCACGATTGCCAACTCGTTCAGCGAGTCCCTAATTAAATGTTTTAATTAATTAAACATCGTTTTTATCACGCGTTCTCTGAAGTCGAAACATCTTTGTTATACGTTAACGATATGATACCTATAAGCAGATACAATATACTGTGTAACACATTCGGATCTTCATTCATAATTAATTCAAAGCCGTTGGAATTTATCATGTATATTATATATCAATAAGCCGTAATGTTTGGTCAATAGAATAGGAGTTGAATTCTGAAAATTACCTTAAACAATACCTGCAATGCACAGTTAACATTCGCTTGAAATTCCAAAACTCAGTTATTATTTTTATTTCAATATTCAAAACAATCTTCGCAAATTAAAGTAACGTTCATAATTAATTCAAAGCCGTTGGAATTTATCATGTATATTATATATCAATAAGCCGTAATGTTTAGTCAATAGAATAGGAGTTGAATTCTGAAAATTACCTTAAACAATACCTGCAATGCACAGTTAACATTCACTTGAAATTCCAAAACTCAGTTATTATTTTTATTTCAACATTCAAAACAATCTTCGCAAATTAAAGTAAATAAGTACAGTAATTAGACAATGCAAATTAAAAGGCAGCATAACCAATTTGCTAGTAAAATTACACGTGAAACCATGCGGACGAAGTCGCGGGCAGAAGCTATCATTTTATAACCTATGCCGCACGGTGCGATAAATATTATTTAACCTTAAATGAAACTATGTGATGCCTGATATATGTAAAGTGTATTATAAATTATAATTATAAATATATGTAAAGTCAAGGCTTTATTTTTAGTTTTTTGAGAACTTTGTTAACTTTGAATAATAGTATATTAAACATTTTGGACTAAATGAGGCAATATTTATTTTTAATGAAACTTATTTTTTTATAGTAGTACGGCAAAATGACTGCACTGTGCCTGATGATAAGCATAGTACAATCCAAAAACAATTGGGACCACCGAGTGACATACTATCCATCGCCGTTCGCCGCTGTCATGCCGGTCTGCGAAAAGCTGGATATGCACAGGCTCATTTCGAAACGCGACCCGCAAAAGCGAATCACTATGACGGGCTTTTTCGCCATATACATGGTGGTTGCGACCCAGTCAGGCTGTAAAACCCTACCACCCCGCAAAAACCCTACCACCCCTGTTTTGATTCATTTAAAACAGGTAAGTAATTTCTACATACATACAATAAAAGAGTAAAGAGACTAAATCTGTACATTGAATACATTAAAAAAAACAATACAACATACAAACAATATACTCGTACAAACATCAGAACATATTTACCAAGGTTGTTACCATTTCTTCTGTCTGTGTGTCGTTTGTAGGCGTATTACAGAAACACTACTAAATAATTTTTTATTAAATTTGGTATGGTTATAATTTATAGACTGGAGTAAAATATAAAATATACATTTTACATATAGTATATATGAATATTCATAAACACTGTTAAATAATAACACACCACGCTGACTTCTTACTAAAAAGCTGTAATACGCAGCCGCATACAGTGTACAGTAGTACTAGCTCACGTACTTTTCACATATACTAACACACGTTAAATTCTCAAATATAAGCAAATATTAAACAGTGTGCAATATACATACACACCGACATTTGCTCTCTCTGTCTGGCTCACTAATTTTTTTATTTGTGTCTCTTACCTGTCGTTTTTACCGTTGCATCCGGTTTGAAATCACAACGATTCTAAAGAAGTTTCACTTCAAAAATTGATGGTTAGTGGAGGGAATAGTGGCTTGAACCGGTAGGTAGTGTGGTCAAATCACTTATTCTTCACCTCCATTGATTGCGGGTTTAATATAAGGAGAGATGTGGACTGTATTTTTGGCGGTCTGCGAGGACAAGAGTATTACGGATACATTCTCAATCGCGGGATTCAAAGGTATACAATCGATTGCGTTGGGAAAAAGAAAACATACACACTTACTTGGCAGAGGTGCGGCTATTCAATCACTGGTATGCTGCTGCGGTGGAGGCACTCTTGTTTCATAGCGCCTGATAAAAACGGTATAGCATCCTCTTCCTCTCCGTCCCCTGGCAACGCACATGCAACTCCCATGGTGTTTTTAGTGTGGACTGTGGTGATCACTTAACAGGTGAGCCACCTGTTCGTTGGCCTCCTATGACATAAAAAAAAAACAATTTATTAATTAATCAAACGAATGATGGGCTGCAGTATCTCAATACTATACTACGCGGCGCTAGCCTGACGCAATCGCAATACGTCACGTGCATGTCGAGGGCATCGGTGACGTAAACCCCATAAATTTTCCCCACCAAAAAATACCGCTCGACGCGGTTAAAGAAGTTTTCACTTCAAAAATAATAAAAAACAATCCATTCGGCTTTATAAAATTAGTATAGTTTACATATAAAAACGCTTGAGTGCCTTCCCCTTTACCGGGCTGTAACGTAATCTCTAATTTAAAATTCAATATACTGTTTTTGGCTCGTCATTTATTCTGCATAACGTCTGAGTACATCACACAGTAAGGTGCTTCCAGCGCTATCGTGTTTTATAATCAAGTAAATTTGTTTTTAAATATTTTTTTTAATGTAAAACAAACATATTTCACACTAGTTACGTCCGTGACTTCGTACGCGTGGAAACTTTTGTAAAAAAATAGGAATTAATAAAATCGTCTAAGTGTAGTAAGTCCATTTACTTATCCACTTTTCTCTCGTACTTAAGTCGCGTCGTCATTAAAATTACAATAACTTTTGATAAAGTGGACCGATTTGGGACCGAAAGGGAGAGAGAGAGAGGAGAGGGGCGGGGAGGTGGGTCTCCGGCGCTCTCACTGACCGAACGAAACGCAACAATGCAAGAAGCACTGTTAGTTCACGTCGGTTTTCTATGAGAGGGTGGTACTATCCCGAGTGAGCCGACCCATTCGTGCTGAAACTAATAATAGCTTCAGCGTGGCTCTACCACCATTAAATTTTATTACTAATCCCTAGACACCTGCAACAATGTGTTTCACAAAAATTTTAAGAGTACAGACAAGTTATAGAAGATAAATAATATAAATATTATAGCGGACGTTACTTTGCACTTCCACCTGGAACTGATCGGCCACTACCACGTCTCACTACAACTAAAAACATTTGATTTTATTTGTGCGAAGTGTATCTGAAAAAGTTAAAACTGAAGCTAGTAATAAATTGTAGAAAAAACAATTGTTGTTTTTTTAAATGTTTGTTACCGCACTTCGTTATGTATACACTGATAAGAAAGAATATATTTTTATTGAAAAGGAAATGTTTTCAAAGGTGTCTTATTTTCAATTGGATTATCAAGATACTCCAGGTAACTCCTGAAAACCGAAGAGATAAAGTACAATGCTTCAAGTTATATTTTGTAGGTTTATTATAGTCCAAAACAAGGTGGTCAAATACCTACCTAACTACATTAAATACATGGTTGTGTATTTTTTTTTTGAATAAACTATTTTGAAATTGATTTTACTTTTTGTTAAAATTTACTTTTTTTGTCACACGCTGTTAAGAAACTAATATAATCTATATATAGTTGTATCTGTATCTATGCAAATGCTCTATGTTGTCTTGTGATTCTTCCCTTAGAATTACAAGATGGCCCGAATGAAGAAGTGTTTTATTTATGCGTAAACTAAATCAACTTCAATATGCTTCCACTGCGCAAGACGTGAAAATACAATCATAAAAACAATTCAGCGTTATTTACAAGGTAAAATTAAAGGATTAACGAAGTGAAACATAATGGCGTCCCCGTCGGCCGGTATTACGCAGTTGCAATTACCAAAGCTAATGGATGGTTCAAACTTCTCAACGTGGAAATTCAGAATAAAGTTAATTTTGGAGGAGCGTGGATTAAAAACTGCCCTTGAAGATGCAAAAGATATTGAAATTGATACGAAGGCACGCTGTGTTATTGTTCAGTGTATTTCGGATAAATTCGTTGACATGACATAGTGTGTTTGCGCCTTTACAGGCAACATATGTCGGCTTAGTAAAAATAAAATACGTGCGTCGTCTCGTGATAGCGTTTATTCTCGTTTTTTAAAGGGGTGTTAAATTGTAACGGACTCAGAGCTTTGCCCTGATTGGGTCGTTCGCGTAGATGCCACGCTCCGGGTTTCGCCGTCTTGATTTGAAGCGTGAACATACTCCCCGCCTTGAAAGATGCTGCTTTCAACCCTCGCTGACGTAGACTTAGCAGAAAGATGTCTCGTTGCCTAATTGTTCGTCATTTAGTGAAATCTTTGAAAAAGCTCGGCGTATGATGCCGCCTGGAGTTTTAATATCGGCTACTCTAGAAACGCCATCTCTTCCTGGAAATGATTTAAGGATGCGCCCTAATTTCCATTTTAAAGGGGGTTGGTTGTCATCTTTAATAAGAACGAGAGTATTTTCCTTTAATTCTTTCTTGCTTCTCATTTGCCATTTGCTTCTCGCTTGAAGCTCGGAGATATACTCTTTGGACCACCGGTCCCAGAAATGTTGTCGTATTTGCTCCACTCGCTGATATCGGGTGAGTCTGGATGAATTTTTAATGCTTAAATCAGCGCATACGGGCGCTGTTAGTGGACGGCCAATAAGGAAATGTCCTGGACTGAGGGGAAGAAAATCCTGTGGATCTGAGGATATTGGAGTTAGAGGTCGAGAATTTAGGACGGCCTCGACTTCCGACAACACCGTGCTAAACTCCTCAAACGTTAAGTGTGCGTTTCCTACTACTCGTCTCAGATGATGTTTGCTACTTTTTACCCCAGCCTCCCACAAACCCCCAAAATGACTAGCATAAGGTGGAATAAATTTAAAACAAATGCCCTGAGAGGTTGCGTATTCCTTTATTTCTTTAGAACAGTTATTTAAGAAAACTTTGAATTCGTTCATCAGGCCAACGAAATTTTTTCCGTTATCAGATAATATTTCCACTGGTTTACCTCTGCGAGAAATAAATCGTTTAAGTGCAAGTAAATATGCATTTGATGATAAATCGCTGACAAGCTCTAAATGGATAGCGCGTGTTGTAAGACAGATGAACAAACTAATATAGGCTTTATTTAGTTTTGCACCCCGGCCGCGACGATTCAAAACAAGTACTGGCCCGGCATAATCAACACCACTTCGTACGAATGGATATCCCGCATCAAGTCTCTCTCGTGGTAAATTTCCCATAATTGGTGGAAAAGTTTTGGCACGTAGTCGCGTGCATGTAACGCAATTATGACACGTAAGTCTTACCATGTTTCTTCCACCGACTGGCCACCAAGTTTCCCGAATTGAATATAATAAAAGTTGTGGTGCTGCATGCATCAACTGTTGGTGCTTATACCGGAATAATAACGTTGCGAAAAGATGTTTACAAGAAAGTAAAATGGGATGCTTTTTATTAAAATCAAATTCTGACGAATATTCAATACGACCCCCTACTCGGATAACTTTGTTTTTATCAAAAAATAAATTCAATTTCAATAAATGAGTGGGTGCAGTCTTTATGCAACCATTTTTTAAAAACGAGTCATACAGATCTTTAAATGCTTCCTGTTGTGATAACCTAGCTAGAGTTAAAATAGATTCATTAAGTTCACATGTACTTAAAATACCGACCCGCTTATCACCGGAATTGCGCGCATTATAAATAAATCGGTGCATAAACGCGATAGTACGCTGTAAGCGATTATATTGTGAGAATCTCGAAAATGGAAATAAAGAAATGCAATCTTGCTGCATATTAAAGCTATGTACTACGTTTGGCTTAAGTTCAGGTAAGTTTGTAGCGGGCACAATATCCGAGGTATCCTCAAAATTAAACTTCTGAAGATAGTGAGTTCCGTTCCACCATAAACTAGACGTACTAAGAACGTCTAGGTTACAACCTCGGGATACTAAATCAGCTGGATTATCCTTGCCATTGACGTGATGCCACGAGTGACCTTTAGTTATTTCAAGTATTTCAGACACCCGATTCTGAACATAAGATTTTAGTCGTGAAGGTGACATGTGTAACCAGCCCATCACAATGGTAGAATCAGTCCAGAATACAACCTTATTAAACTTGCTATATAAAGAGTTGATAATTTTGAAGTATAGTCTTGCACCTAATAATGCGCCACACAACTCTAATCTGGGTATCGTCATAATTGGTTTAAGTGATGCTACTTTTCCTTTTGAACAAAGCAAGCTGACATTCACATTTGACGACTTATCTTCGGTACGAATATAAGCGCACGCACCATATGCAGCTTGTGAGGCGTCTGTAAATATGTGCAGTTCTATTCTATTAATTTCATTCATGCTATTATTTCCCATGATATGGCGAGTTATTCTTAAAGTTTTAATTATGGGAAGAGAATTTAAGAATCGCGTCCACAATTTGGCAGTTTCGTCAGGTACTGGCTCGTCCCAATCCAATTTTAATACCCAACATTTCTGAATTATTAATTTAGCAATTGTAATTATCGGACTTAATAATCCAAGCGGGTCATAAATTTGAGAGGTACTAGACAAGATCGTGCGTTTTGTAATCAATTCTCTATCTTGGTTTAACTGTGTGTAAAAGTAAAGTTCATCCTGCTTGGGGTACCAGCCTAGTCCTAAAGTTTTACTATGAATATGTTCACCGAATGATAAATTTTTTGTTAATGTGGAACAATTACTTTGCGAGTCGATGTCAAAATTATAAACCCATTTTCTGAGAGAAAAACCTGCAGATTCTAAAACCTTAATTGTGCCTTCACAAATGTCTAATAATTTGTTTTTGCAGGAGCTAGAATAGGACATGTCATCTACATAAAAATGGTTTAATAGTACTTGCGCGATATCAGGATTTGAGCATTCTTGTGCTAATTGTTTCAAACATCTGCAACTTAAAAATGGTGCAGATGCTGTGCCATACGTGACTGTATTTAATTTGTATACACTTAACGGATCACATGATCTATATCTCCATAAAATTAATTGCAAGTCGCGTTGTGATTCATCTATTAGTACTTGTCTATAGAACTTTTCGATATCCGCACAAGCAACATACTTGTATTCACGGAATCGTAATAAAATTGAAACTAAGTCGCCTTGTATAGGCGGTCCTATAAGCTGTAAATCGTTCAACGATAGACCAGTACTAGACACCGCACTAGCGTCAAAAACAACGCGTAAATTAGTTGTTGTAGCATGCTCACGAAATACACCGTGATGCGGCATGAAATAATGTGGGGTTCTGTAAGATTCCACGCGACTCATATGACCTAATTCGATGTACTCACGAATAAAATCTGAGTACATATTCTTATACGCGCAATTGCGATCTAAGCGTTTTTCTAGCGCGTAAAAACGCCTTTCCGCTTGTGCGTATGTTTCGCCTAACGTCTCAGGAGAATACCTTAATGGCATGTTCACACAGAACCTACCGTTGACTGCGCGTTTAGTCGTTTCTGTAAAATGTATTTCACATAGATTTTCATCACTATGTGGGCTAGTTGACATTTGATAGGCTGGTAATTCTTCCAGCTCCCAAAATCTGCGTAGATGTGTATCTATAGACTGCAGAGTTGTAGTTTGAGCGAAATGACATTGAATATTATTTAATGATTTCTTTCGGTAATTATTAATGGAACCAGAAATTATCCAGCCTAATTTAGTGCTCTGAAACAAAGGGCCATTCGGTAAACGCATTTTCCCTTCACTGAGCAGATCCCAAAATAAGTCTACGCCTATCAAGAGATCTATGGGTTGGCTTTCAAAAAATGTGGGATCGGCCAGAGTAATATTATTTGGAATATTAAATAACCTACGCGGTACTGTGATACTTGGCAACGTCGAAGTTACTTCTGGTAAAACTAAACATTGTATATTCTGTGAATTGTATGTGCCATCAGTAGATATTAATTTAATATTACACGTCTGGCTACATTGCGTGATTATATTACTAACCCCTCGAATCTGTTGTGTGGACTGTATTAATTGCGAATTTAATTTGTTACAAAACGATTTTGTAATAAACGATCTTTCACTACCACTGTCTAATAATGCGCGTGCCCTATGTAATTTACCTGAACTGTCAGGTATATCGACAAGTGCAGTGGATAAAAGAATTGTTTGTTCATTTTGCGTATTATGAATATTGTTATGAACGTTATCTATTTGTATCGAATAACTTTGTACGTGTGTATAACTGTTAGCCGCCCCTGCGCCCGCGCTTGCGCCCGATCCGCAGGTGGGGTTGCTCGGTGACTCATTCGCCGTGTGGCCGGGGTGACGGGTGATAGTGCGCGTGTTAGGTTCATAACCCGTACTTCGGTCACAAATTAGAGTGTTATGTTTGTTTTCACACTTTCTACACAGGCCATACCTACATATATCTGCTACATGACCTGGACGAAGGCAGTTCTCGCATAGTTTATGATCATGAACAAACGTTCTTCTTTCTTGTAAATCGCGATCAAGAAATTGTTGACACGAATACAAAGGATGCGGTGTGTTACATAATATACATAGCTTGTGTCGTTTTCCTATCGGTTTGTAATTTGTTTTAGAACTGCCTTCGGACGATTGTGTGATAATGTTGCAGTGAACCTTTGGAATGTATGATGACTTATGGTTTGTATGTGGTTTGTGTGTATCATGTAAAGATTCCAACATATCTGCCTTGTCTCTCAGAAATTCTAATAAGTCACCGACTTTTTGAGATTTAGAGTCGCCTCCACACTTAGCAGAAATGTTTTTATACTGCTCCCACTCACGTTCGGTTGCGCGGTCTAGCTTTGACACGATCATAAAAATAATTAACGTATCCCAGTGTTCGGTAGGTTCGCCGAGTAATTTAAGTGACCGTAAATTTTTTAATGTCATGTCAATAAGTTGACGTATGTGTATTGACGATTCTTTTGATGCCGTAGGCATGGAAAATAATGCTTTTACATGATTATTCACTAATAATTTACTATTATTATAGCGATTAAGAAGTAATTCCCATGCTACTATGTAGTTATCAGCCGAAAATTCTAGCGATTCAATTACTAATTGTGCTTCTTTCTTTAGAGATGACTTTAAATAATGAAATTTTTGT